>BOSO01002181.1:176106-192677 GCA_018403395.1 Gorsachius goisagi | reverse complement strand
GCTCAGCACCCTGCCTGCGCTAAGCACCCAACGGCACCCGGCACCCCTCGCTCAGCACCCTGCCTGTGCTATGGCACCCAGCACCCCTCGCTCAGCACCCTGCCTGCACTGCACACCCAACGGCACCCAGCACCCCTCGCTCAGCACCCTGCCTGTGCTATGGCACCCAGCACCCCTCGCTCAGCACCCTGCCTGCACTGCACACCCAACGGCACCCAGCACCCCTCGCTCAGCACCCTGCCTGCGCTAAGCACCCAACGGCACCCGGCACCCCTCGCTCAGCACCCTGCCTGTGCTATGGCACCCAGCACCCCTTGCTCAGCACCCTGCCTGTGCTGTGCACCCAATGGCACCCAGCACACCAGCGCACGAGCACCAGCTCTGCCCTCCCCTCTCTGGACCAGGGCGGCTGCTCCAAAGCCCCAGGCCTGAGCTCTGGGGTGAGTTTCTGGAGCCCCAGGCCCCCAGCATGGGGATCACACAGTTTTCGGCTGGGCCCCTTCATGCGGTGGAGACCCCTCTTCCCCACTGCAGGTTTCAGACGGAGCCCAAGCCTTGTGCCAGGAGGATGCTCAGGCCCTCTGCAACTATGGGTGCCACAGCCATGCTGGGGGTGGGGGCTGGACCCCTGCGCTGGCAGCGGTTTCCCCCCAGAAATGATGAAAACCTCACCCTGCCCCGCTCCGCTCCCAGATAACAACCCGTGCTCTTACGTCCGGAATTCAGGAGGAGATGGGAACACGCCTGGAGCTCCAGCCCATTCATTATGAACCACCCCATTTGCCCAGGCCCTGGCTCTGCCCCTGCCTTGCCAGGCAGCACTGGCAGCTACAGCTATTGCTGCCAGCGCAAAATTAGCTCCGTGGAAAAATCCATCCCTTCCCTGCGCCCTTGTCCTGCTTTCGGCTGGGATAGAGTTAATTTTCTTCCTAGTAGCTGGTGTAGTGCAGTGTTTGGGATTTAGCATGAGAATAAGTGATAGCACGCTGCTGGCTTAGTTGTTGCTAAGCAGTGTTTATACTAAGTCAAGGATTTTCCAGTTTCCCGTGCTCTGCCAGCCAGGAGGCGCACAAGAAGCTGGGAGGGGGCACAGCCAGGCCCCAAACTGGCCAGAGGGCTATGCCGTACCATAGGACACCATGCCCGGTGCATAAACTGGGGGGAAGTGGCTGGCGGGGGGGGGGGGGGGAGCGCTGCTTGGGGACTGGCGGGGCATCGGGTGGTGGGTGGTGAGAGGTTGCATCAGTTGTTTTTCCTGGGGTTTTGTGCCTCTCTCTCTCTTTTGTTGTTTTCTTTTTCATTACAATTTATTGGTTTTTATTATCGTTGTTATTATTGTTATTATTTTATTTTAATTATTAAACTGTTCTTAACCCACGGGTTTTCTTATTTTTCCCTATTTAGCTCTATTTAGACTGGATAGAAGGAAGAAATTCGTTACAATGAGGGTGGTGAAACGCTGGAATGGGTCACCCAGAGAGGTGGTGGAGGCCCCATCCCTGGAACCATGCAAGGTCAGGATGGACGGGGCTCTGAGCAACCTGGTCTGGTCCCTGCTCACTGCAGGGGGGCTGGACTGGATGAGCTTTAAAGGCCCCTTCCAACCCAAAGCATTCTGTGATTCTGTGATTCCCCTTCCAATTCTCTCCCCATCCCACCGGAGGAGGGCTGCAGGGCGTGCGGCTGGGTGCTGCTTGGTTGCCAACTGGGGTTAAACCATGGTCGTCCTGTCCCGTGACACCGAGGGGTGCTGCGCCCCCGGGGACAGCCCCATCCCTCCATCAGCCAGCCCCAACCCTGGGGAAAGCAACAGAGCAGCGTCCACAAGCACAGGGACTCCAAGGACCCAGAATTTGGCCCTGGGGATTCACGGCACAGGGAGGAGAGGGGGAGTCTTGTACCCGCCTGCGCAGCCGTGCGCAGGGCCAGGCTCCCCAAGTGCCACCCCGACACCGTCCCCCAGCTCCCTCTCCTCCCCCGTGCCAAGCACCCTGCCCCAGCAGCACCCAAGGGACAGAGAGCCAAAGAGGCAGAGACCCACAGCCACCAGCAAGGACCTCGGCTTTATTCCAGCCCCTCCAGCATCCCCTCCCAGCAGCTCCCACCACCCAGCTGCAGGGGCATCGCAGGGAGGCTCCGGGCTTGCAGGGATTCACCTCTGCAGAGAGCCAGGTTTGCAAAATCTTCACCCAGCTGAGGTCTCAACATGCTTTTTTTTTTTGGTTTGGTTTTTTTTTTTCTCCCCGTTTACCCATTAATCAGATGTGTTGCCTCGCCATCACCATTGCAGCGGGGACCAGACCCTACGGGGTCGACGAGAAGGGGCTGAGCAGGACCAAGAGGAGCAGGGGGGAGAGGGGCTGGTGGTGGCCCCCATGCGGGGACCCACTGCTGGCCGTGGCTGCCCTGGAGGCGAAGACCTTGCGGCTGCGGAGGGGCTGCGGCGGGCGGAAGTTGTTGACCATTTTGAGGAGCGTGGAGCCGGCGGCGGGGAAGTGGAGGGTGCTGACGAACGCCCGAAGCTGCGCAGGGGGAGAGGCAGGGTGGGCAGCCGCTTCGCCGGGCACCCCGGGTCCCTGCCTGCTTGTGAGCTCCCTTTCATGCTGCCCTGCGGCTGATGGTGCGGGACCCGTGGCACGGCCCCACACCAGCAGGTCACACCTCACTGCTCTCCCAAAACCAGACCTGGAGGGCAAGTACACGAGGCAGGGCCTTGCAAGGATCAGCTCTGGAGTTTTAAAGGAGCTAATTGTGTTTTACTGCCTGTGCTGAGCACTTAAAGAGCAGCTGGCCCATGACACCCTCAAGGACTTACGTCTACTGAGGGGCTTGGGCAGCCGAGGAGAACGCACTCCACCCACCCACCCACGCACCCACCCACGCACCCACCTCCTCGGAGCATCTTCTGAGCCCCAGCGGGTTCGCTCCCGTTTCGCTTTCTGAATACTGGGGTTGGGTGGGAGAGCGCTAAGGATGGGATTTCTCCCCACTGGCAGGTGGCCATGGCTCCGTTACTTAACCCTCATAAACTTAATTAATCACCAGGTTGCCGGGAGCGTTCTTATAGAGATGACTTTCCCCGTGCTCTTGCTTAGGGGTCAGGAAGGGCAAAGGAGAAGGGGGCACCTGGGGGGGGGTCCAGCCCTTCAGGCACTGGAGCGTGGGGCTGTGCACGCCGGTACCTGCTCCCGGCCGATCTCCACCGGCTCCTCGAAGACGGTCCAGACAACGACCTCGCTGCAGTCGGGGGTGGTGAGGGAGCCCTGGTAGCGGTAGTACCCGGAGAGCCGGCCGGTACGTGGCAGCAGGGTGCTCAGGCGGAAGGTGGAGGCCAAATCCACGGAGTCCCCTGCGGAGTGAGACACAGGCACTCAGCCCGTCCCGCGCTGGGGACGGCAGGGCCACCCCCATCGTTTCCCTTCCAGGAACCCCCATCGTTTCCCTTCCTTCATTTCACTACCAGGTGGCCCCACGGACTGGCAGGTCCCCCCACCCAACTTACCGGGGTGCACCCCTGCCCTCCCGCACTGGGGTCTCTCCCCATTCTGCCCCTGCCCCAACGAGGAAGGTGACTCACCAGCATGGGAGACGTTCCTCAGCCCTGCCACGATGGTGTTGTAGTTGGCGTTGGGGGTTTCGGAGACCTGTGGAGGGGGAAAGCAAGCGGCTGGGGCAGGGCAGTGCGGGGCCATCCTGCACTGCTGAGCATCTGCAGGCAGAGCCAGCTCCAGCCCCCCATGGCCACAGGGCAGCGGTGGGGATGGGTGAGGTCCTGGCCAGCATGAAGCCGGCAAGGGGGTCACGGCACCTTTCACCACCGAGGTTCCCCAGCACCTCCTGGCCTTGACCCAGCCTTCCTGCCCCTTCTTGCTCCCTGGGGGCAGGCGTACGGGGCTCCCCAGCGGTGCTGCATGCCGCCTGCTCCCAGGGGGTCCCCTCTCACCAGCAGCGTGACCCACCTGGAAGAAGAAGCCGAGGACAGCCAGCCCGTTGGGATGCCCCTTGGCCTCCGCCAGCGTCCGGTACTTGACGTTGATGTGGACGATGTGCAGCTGGGGAAAGCACGGAGGGGCCAAGCGTGGGCAACCATCCCCAGATGACCCCTGGCAACGGGGCACTCGCCCACAGATCTCCCCTGGATGCTGAGCCAACCACCCCCCCCCAAACCCCCCAACCACCCTCCTGGTCCCATGGGCACTTCCTTGGGGCAGCCGCGTGGAAGATCAAAGCACCCCAGTGAAACCAGCATCCTTTGAAGAGGTGGGGAGAGGGGGCCAGTGGTCCCAAGGCACCTGCTGGCCGCAATACATAAATTTTGCTCTCCTCTGGCAGATAATGAATATTTTAGAGTCGCAGAGCCTCTGTCGCCCAGAAGGATCCCGGCACGCTTGGCACAGCGCCCTTCCACACGCTCTTGCTTGCGTTCACTGGCTCAGCGTGCGGCCCCGGCGAGGTGCAGAGTCCCCCAAACCCCGCTGAGTGCCTCCGACGAGGCAGCTTGGCCCACGCACGGTAAAGAAAACCCTTGAGTCTCCTATCAGCTGCTTTTTCACCACCCAGGTGCCCTGAGCAGCGGCCGTCCGTGTCCCACCATCAGCGCGGGGCTGTGGTGAGGGGGAGCACGGCCGAACCCACCGGTGCAGCGTCACCGAGCCCAACCACCTCGCTGCATGGCAGCCTCGGGACGCACCAGCACCACACCTTCCCACCTCACCGAGGCCTTGGGCCACCCAGGGAGCCCGCTGGGGGCTTTTTCTCGCCTACCTCCATGGGGAGCTGGCGCCCGTCAAGGGTGTGCTCGGAGCCGTTCCCAGCCGGGCTGCCCCAGTGGAAGTGGAGCTGCAGTGCTCGGTACCGGCCGGGGAGGCCCCCGCCGCTGATGGCGATGTGCTCGGTGGTTGACTCGCTCGCCAGGCTCAGCGTCACTGCAAGGGCAGCCAGACGGGGTAAGGGTGGGGGACAGCCCCATCTCTCTCCCCACAGCCCAGCAGACCACAGGGTTCATCCTCCCTGGGCTTCATCCCAGCGGTAACACAAACCCATGGGTCAGGAGCTGCCCCGGGACCCTGCAGCCCCAGGGCAGAGAGCACCCAGGAGCCAGGGTGGTGGAGCCGAGCCCCGTCCAGGACAGCGCCAGGGGAGCCAGGGCAGGGGAGGGTGCCCAGCCGCAGCACGCACCCGTGTGCCCATCGTTCACCAGCCTCCACTTGCCCGGGGGAGCCTGGTCGTAGCCCTCAAAGAAGATGTCCCCGAGGTCACCGTCCCGCTGCAGCCGGCGCCTGTCGATGTTGACAGGGGACTGCTTGTCCCCACCGCATGTGGCTTTCAGCTCCTTCCAGTGGCTGGGACCTGCGGAGGAGGAGCAGGGGCATTGCGGGCAGCCACCGAGCCACTGCCGGCCCCGGGAGGGACTCGAGGCCGAGGGTGGCCGGGTCCCCAGCCAGCCCTGCTGTCCCTGCCATGCTTGCCTGCGTCCCCCGAGAGCTGCCCTCCCCTTCCTCCCCATTGATGAGCGGGGGCTTATTGCAGCCACATCCATAATTCAGCAGGATTTCCTCACGGGGCCGGGGGTTATATTTAGCCCGCCGACGGCGTCTGTCCCTCTGCGCTGCCACTGGTGAAGGGTGGGCTTTTCCCCCAGTCCCTGCTGCCCATCCCTGCAAGCAAACACCCACTGCGGGGCTGTGCCCCCCCCCCAACCCCCTGGCTGGGGCTCCTGCCAGGGCTGGGCAGGGGGCTGTTCTGTGCAGAGGGAGCAAAGCAGCCCACACAGTGCCTGCGAGGGAAGGACAGACAGACAGGAGGCACTGGGGAGAGGGGACAGAGGACTTCAGGCCCGTTTGCTGAGCACGGGGTTTGGTTTTTAACCACGTTTTCCCCTACCCCGGCTGGTTTTGTCCGGCTGTGGCAGGTGACAGCGCATCCCGGCCACGCAACTCTTCCTGGGGCAAATCCCATGTGGGGTCCGGGGTGACTGCTCGTTGCCCATCGGCAGCTCCTGGGGTGGGGGTCACCATGGCAGGAGCTGGGGGGGGGCACGGCAGTGCTGGCAGCCAGTGGGACCTGCCACAAACCCACAGCCCTGCCTGGGCACCATCAGCGGAGGCCACCTACGCGTGGCTCATCGTCCCCATCACCCCGGTGCCATCTCTTCCTGTGGCCCACGGCCATCGGACACAGCCGGCCACCCTGCCGGTCACTGCGGCAATGCAGCTGCCGTGACACCCCGCTCCTTCGCCTCCTTGGCCCCCGCACGGCCCCGGCTGCAGGTGCCCAGCTCCGAGGTGTTGGCACTGGGCGCTGCCGGCAGCTGAGCTGTGGTTCCAGCCGTGGAACGGGCGCTCCTCTGGGATCTGCAGCCTCATCCACCCAGGGCAGCCCCGGTGCCAGGGCATCCCTCTGCAGGCACCGCTGGCTCTGTGCTGGCGCTCATCATGGCAGGCAGCCCTTGGCTGACCCCCACACTCATGTTCCCTACCACCAGGGTCAGGGGGGGCCGTTCCGCCAGCAGCGCCCCATGGCTCAGCTCTTGCCTTTACCTCCCTCCCTCTTGGGCAGCCAAAACCACAGACACATGTTCATCCCCACCTCCTGCCCCCCTCCCCCGCCTCAGTCCTGTCTCCTTCCCTTCTCCTCTCATTACTCCTGGCAGCTTTTTGCCTGGAAGCCCTGGGGAGCCACAGCCTGGCCGTGCCACCCCCCACCCCGGCACACTGCTACCGGGTGGCCCCACAAATTATCCGGTGCCTTCATTAAGGGACTGTTCCCCACGGCCCCGCTGCTGGCACGTGGCCGGCTCCACACTGCCCAAGCCGCTTCCCGCTGGCCCTGCTGAAATCTGCCCTCGCCGCCAGCCTGATTTTATTGGTTATATGGTTATTTGGATATTGGATGGGATATATGGTTAAATTGCTGGTGACACCGAGCGCCGCTCCAGCAGGGATAAGCAGAGCCCAGCGATCCACGGCTGATGGGCCACGCTGACTGGGCACAGGGCACGTGCACCCAAGAGCTATAAAATAGTTGGGCCGTAACGGCTGATTAAATGCTCGTTGATCCTTAATTAACCTTTTACAAGCTATTTACATGCTTCAAGACAAAGTGCCCCCGGCCCTGCTTCCCTTCCCCAGCGCGGGCAGGCTCAGCTCGCTGCTGCCCAAAGGGAGCCATCCCTCCTCGAGCCAGGCCCCCGTGCCCCATGGCCCCCCCGACGCCTGTGCCTCGCTGGGGTTCCTAGTGGCCTATTTTAAATCCGGGCATTAATCTGCTTTGGGTGAAATGGGGGAGGCACCCAGACCTAGCTGGGGCAGGGGGCCAGGGCCGAGCCATCCCCAGGGGCTCAGGCACTTGTCTCGCATCTACACCAGTACAGCTGGAAGTGAAGCTCCTCTATCCAGTCCCACCTTGGTGTGATACGGGTGAATTCACCTTCGCTGAGCCATGCTCCCCGCTGCCGCCTCGTCGATGCTGCCCAGGGTGCCCCCAGCCTGGGTGGGGGCCAAGCCCCGGGCAGCCCTGACACCCCCCACCCCACACGTGGCACCACTCACCGCATTCGGGGTCCTGCGAGTCGTAGCACCACTGCCCTGCGGGAGAGAGGAGAGCTCAGGGTGGCTGATGGAGACAGGCACCCGCTCCCCAAACCCACCCGTGGGCCATGCCCAGCCCCCCGGGGGCGAGGGCACCCCTCCTCACAGCCAGGGGTCCCGCCGACACTCGCGTTCATCCCAGTTATTCTCGGCGCTGGTGTTTTCACGCGTTCACACCCTCCCTACCTCCCCCGGCCGCTCCGCAGGGAAACCTCCTTCTGCATTGCTCTGCTCCGCAGCGGCCAAACCTCAGCTCCTTCACCGGCTGCTGTGGGGCCATCCCCCCCTTACCCATCCTGGAGAGCCCAGACACCCCTCGCCCCACACCAGAGCCTCGCCTGCCCCCCCCCAGCAGCCCTGGGCAAGCAGGGAGTGGATGGGGGGGCTGCTGCAGCCCTCCCCTGGTGCTTCCCGCGGCTCCCCGCGAGTGGGCTGGCAGCAGGAGGCGGTTGCTGGGGGCTGCAACAGGCAGGGGGGGTGGCGGTGGGCAGGCCTGCACCCACGCTGCGGGCCCAGCGGCTCGTCCCGCTGCTCGTCACTCGGGGCCACCTCAGCCAGAGCTGCCGAACTGCCACCAGCGCTGCTGCCTGCGCTCGGGGTGCCTATGGGGACCACGGGCCCAAGGCCAGGTGCCGGTGCAGCAGACACAGGGATGCTGCGGGGATGCCAAAGGGATGCTGCGGGGATGCCGAAGGGATGCCCAGGAAGCCAGAGCCCAGCTCCTGCTGCATGCACATGTGCCCAGGGCCCTCAGCTCTGCAATGGGAGCCAGGGAGCGTGCCCCTTCCCTCCTCAGCTCCCCATCCCGCTCCTGGCAGCAGGTACGGAGCTGGTGCCCAGGTGCCCGGGGCCAGGCGACGGGAGCAGTCCCTGCTGATGGCTGAGGGGCCATGCCAGCGGGCCGGCTGCAGGCGAGCCGAGCCACACTCTGGTGCCAGCCAAGGCCACCGAGACCGGCAGGACGAAGGCAGCCCTGCCTGCCTCCACCTGTGCAGCACCGCATCCAGATCCTCGCTACGGCGGTACAGGGGACACGAGCCTCAGAGGAGAGCCAGGAGGAGGACGGTGCAGGACTCAGAGGCTCCCCAGGGCAGGACCTCAGGCTTTCCTCCCTGTCCAGGGGGAAGCCAGCTCCTGGGAGACCCTTGGATCCGCACCCAGCAGCCCTCACCCGACCTCAAGCATGGCCCAGCAGGAGCCGGGGCAGCACTCGCTGCAGGTGAGCACCCCAGCGCCTCGGCCCCGGGACGGCAGCATCGGTTTGCTCAGAGGTTGCACCCTCGTCGGTGTTTCCCCGCGGTGCAGGTCTGTGGGGCAGATGGGCTGAAGCCCAAGACCCAAATGCCTGAATGCCCACCCACCCACCCTGAGGGGACCCCAGCCCGGACACCTCCTGCCAGGACAGAGAGCCCCAGGCGGGCCAAGACCTCCCGAAGCCTGGTGGCACAGCAGGGACATCCTCCAGTGGGGAGGAGGGGGGGTGGGAGGGCAGGAGACAGCTCCTGGGCCAAACTGGGTCCCCTAGTCCCTGCCTCCAGCCCCACTGGCGTGGCTGCCCCAGCACTGCGGCCCTGCATCACCCCCCAACAGAGGGGAAAGGGAAGGGAATAAAGAGGGCTGGCACAGGTGCACCCCAACCCGGCACCCTGCAACCCCCCCCCATCCTCCCCCACCATGGGGAACCCCCCCACCCCGTTCCCTCTGTCCACCTCAGACGCCCGGGCGGAGGGTGGGCAGGCAGAGCATCTCACCTCCCGCGGCTGCTCGCACGACGAGAGGCAAAGTCAGAAAAGTTATCCCCAGCCCCTGCGTCCCCATGCCAGCGGCAGGGATGGGCAGCAGCGGGCAGGTGGCCCCGCCGCGACGCCCCGTCCTCCTCCGCAGTGCGCCCGGGCAGGCGGCGAGGCTGGGGCGGGAGGCAGCGCTGCCAGCGCCCAGGCAGCCCGGAGAAATCCTCCGCTCCAGCCTGTGCACTGCTGTTAAATATTCATCACAAGGGCTGAGTTTTTAACTCCTCTGCTGCTAGGAGGGAGCGGGATGGCGGGGAGGAAGGGGGGGTGAGGGGGGGGGAGCAGCCCGGCCCCCAGCCAGCCCCACCGCACCGTGCCAGGCCCCTGCCCAGGATGCCAGCCCAAGGATGGCGGCAGGGACAAAGCAGGGGAGCAGGGGGCTGGCGAAGCTGGGGGGTACAGCATTGCTGCCCAGCCTGCTCCCCTCCAAGGGGCCAGGGGTTGGCCCCTGGGTACCATCCTGCTCTCCATCCCCAAAGCAGGGGTCTGGCAGCATCTCCACTATGCCCCATCCCACTCCCACCCCCCCCACAGTGCTGTGGGGCTACAGATGGGCTTGTTGGGGGGGCTGGTGGTAGGCAGAAGGGGAGCAGCGCTACCCCCTCCCCTCCCTACTCCTGGAAGGTACATACCATGGGACAGCCTTTGACACCCCCCCAGCTTTGGCAACCCCCCAGCCATCAGTGCATCCTGCACCCTCCATGCCCAGAGAGCAGCGGCTCGCATCAGGGATCTGATGTGGGGTGGGCAGTGTCATGGGGACCCATGGGGCAAATCCATCTCATCCCCACAAACAGGGACCCCAGGCGAAGGCCAGCGGGTACCAGTGGTGGCCTCTGCAGCTGCACTATGGGGGACCCTCATCCCCCAGGAAGCAGCACGCTGGTGGGGCAGGATTTGGCCCTTTCCCCTCAAGCTGGCATGAGGCCACATCATGCCGTAGCAGCTCAGGCTCTCACAGCCACTCAGCACCAACCAGCGGGGCAGGGGGGCAGTACCGGGGCACGAGCCTTGGCACCCAGCTGGGCATCGCAGGAGCCTGGGGCAGGCACCCAGTGCTGGGGAACAGGGTTGTTCAGCTCCTCAACAGGGAGGCAGCGCGCACCGTCCCCATTGCAGCCGTCCAGGCAGGTCCCAGGAGGCCGGTATGGTGCCAGCAGAGCTACGCTGCCGCAGAGGGCAGGTAGGAAGGGGAAGTGAAAACACGGGAGCATGGTGTTGTCACATTCTCCTAAAATATCCCTGTCCTCTTCAGGCAGCAGTGGAAAGGAGGCCACGGGACGCAGCCCGCAGCTCCTCTCACCGGCACTCAGCCCTGCCCGGGACGCTGCCAGGATGAACAAACCCGGCAGCAGCGTGAGGGCAGCGGGAAGAAGCCTCCTGCTGCCGGCTTGGCCAGGGCCAGGCTCTGGCTCAGCGGAGCTGCTTGGCTGCCGTGCACGGTGAGGGGACAACACACACAGTGGGGCTCGTCCTCAATGGGGGCTCTTTTGGGCACTTTTGTGTCCCCCCCCCCCCGAGGCAGAGCCAGCCCCAGGCAGGCACCCGGGCAGCACTGAGCCGCATGTTTGGGTGCTGGCGTGGGGCACAGAGGAGGGCAGCAGCACAGGGCTCCCCCTCGCTGCTCTGGATTCGCGCCATGGTTGATGCTTGGCCCCTGCTCCAGGGATGAGGTAGTTTGCAGAAGGCTGCGATCATCCTTCCGGAGCAAGCTGCACGGGGCAGGTGAGGCGGAGGGTCTCACCGGGTCGGCAGCCTCCTGCCGACTGCTGCCGGAAAGGAGAGGAGCTGCTCCGGCACCCAGGGGAGACGGAGACCTCTCTCAGAGATGAGAGCCCACCAAGTGACACAAGGACCTCTGCCACCCACCCGTGGTGGGACAGCCTGCAGTGCCAGGCAGCGAGGGAGAATTCCAACCCCTCAGGGCTCAGGAGCCCATGGGACCCACCGTCCCAGGGCTGTTCCCCCCGCCAGGACATGGACCAGGGCAGAGGGGCTCCCCAGGACATCCTTTTAGGTTTTCAGGCTTCTCCAGTGATGATTTTTGGCAAGAAGGGCAAGAGCAGAGGTGTCACCGCAGAGATTGCGTGGCTTGCAGCACCGTGCCACAGCATGCGACCTGACATGCGGGGGGAATGGGTCCCTTGTCCCTCCAAGGGCCCTGCCAGGGCAAGGAGCATCACATGGGGGTCCCAAGAGCCCTGCAAGGCTGAGGGGGATGCGGAGCCCCGGCAGGGCCCAGCACAGCCCCCCCTGAGGAGAGGAACAGAGCGAGGAAGCCGGGGGGGCACCAAGGGACATGGAAAGGCAGCGGCAGCACCGACACGGCACCGGACCCCGCTCCCACCCGTCCCTGGCTTCCCTGCTCCCCAGGGCGCTCGGCCAGCTGCTGGTACCCACACCAGGCAGCAGCAACCTCCAGTTTCTATAGGAACCAGATCAAACCTTGAAAACACCGCTCTGTGCTTGCCGGCCTCTGGCTGCCACGGTAGCGTGGAGCTCACAGCTGATCCCGCAGCTCTGTGCTGTCCTCCCAGGGAGAGACCACATCCATCGTCCTGCCACCGCGGAGCCAGGAGGCGGCCGAAGTCCCCGCAGACATGCATGCTCGCAGCACCAAGGGCGAGAGGTATGATGGGGGAAAAAAGTACCGCTGAAAAATAAAAATAGTTACTTAAGCTGCAGCCATCGATCGGTCGTGGGCAGGGTGCCACCCTGCTGGGAACCCCCGCCACATGAACCATCGGCAAGCGCTGCACCAGCACACATGGAGATGCCAAGATCAGCTCCTGGAGGTAAATCCTGCGCTGCCACCTGGGAGCCCGGCCAGGGACCTGGGCTGATGGGGACAGCAACAAGACAAGGACCTGAGCCACCAGAGCATGGTTCACATCACCCAGGGCACGAAGGGCTGAGGGCATCCAGAGAAGCAAGTGCAGCGGGGAGGTGAAGTTCAAGGGGAATAAATACTCCAGCCACTTCTGATTTTCTGTTAAAACCTTTGATCTCTGTAATAAGCTGCAGTGAGCCTGGGGAGAGAGCCGGGAGCAGGGCAGGGAGCGCAGCCAGTGGCGGCACAAAGGAGGCACTGTGGCCAGCAGATGCGCGCTGGCCGCAGGTCACCGCACAGCCCCTTCATTCATCCCGCGCTCCCGCCGTCACCGGGGCCAGCGACATCGCCCCCTGCCCGGCGAGGCCAGCCAGCCACCCCCAGCCTAGCACCCCCCGGGGTCACTGCCGACACACGGCCCCTGCACGCGTCCGACCTGCACCCCCCCAAGCCCCCGGCGTTCTCCCAGGACACGCCATGCTGAGCACAACCGCTCATTACCCTCCCTGGAAAATGCATTTTAAGCTGGTAAGAGCTTCCAGCAGAAGGCTGCCCAGCCATGCCCCTGCCTCAGCATCCAAGCATCAACACCGACAGCTGCCCCCCCTTGCAGGGGGATGTGGGGGACACATGGCCAGGAGTGGCGGTGAGCCCCGAGAGCCGCGGCTGTGCTCCGGGCACTCCTGGCTGCTCCCTTCAGCCACAGCATTGCCCCTGTCCCCAGGTGCCAAGAGGGCAGGAGGGAGAGGCAAGCTGTGTCTGCACAGGGTCTCGCAGCATCAGCAGAGCCCCACGGGGTCCCCGCTGCACTGGGTACCCCCCAAGCACTTGCCAACATCAGGCAACTGGGACAGAGAGATGCTTGTCCCCCCTCAAGACCGGCAGCGAAGGAAGGGCTGCACCCCATTGCCCTCAGCTGAACCAGCATCTCCCAGCCCGGAGGTGAAGCTCTAGGAGCTGGGGGCTGCCCTGGTTTGGGTCCAGCAGCGACGGAGGTGGCTGTGGTGGCAGCTGCCCTCTGCGGGCACAGGAAAGGGAGAGCGGAGCCCTGCGTGGCACCCACAGGGACAATGACATCGCACGCTGGATGGCTTTCAGCAATGAACGCATCCTGCGGCCACGAGGACAGCCCAGCAGTGCTGCGGGGACTTGTTCTGCAGCACTCACAGCAAATGCTGCGAGCCCAGCAGCTCATAAAAAAACCCTACACAAACAAACAACAAAAAAAAAAACCCAAACCAGTGAATGATTGTAGGACCTGAGCTCCCAGCCCGGAGCACGGGCAGGCATCACCGGAGCCAGGTCTGGACTGTGCAACAAGGAGGTGCTGCTCTTCCCCCATGCCTGATGCTCTTTCCCATTGCCTCTCACGGCAGGCTGGGATCAGGAGGTCAATTCAATTTTAAATTCTTAAACTTCTTCCCCCAGGTAAAGCAGATTTGAGCTTGCACGGCTCCAGAAAATCCGTCTGCGGCACTTGTACCGCCGGCCAGCTGCAGAGCCATCGCCAGGATGGGGCTGAGAATGTGGGGGCCCCGTGGCCCCGCACTCCCTGCCCACACCGCTCTGCCAGCAGCACCAAAAGGACCCGGCTGTGCCAACATTTAGGGTCTCCAGCCGTGTTGCTATCAGTACCTGCTACAGGATCAAGTAATGTCCACAGCAGTGACGCTGACCACACCTCGGTAGGACAGGAGAGGCGGCTCGTGGACTCGCAGTCGGTGTTGCCCCATCCCACACCCCGCCAGCCCCAGCTGCAAGCCTGCATTGCCAAACCAGGGCAGTTTACAGAGGTGTCTTTATCCAGCAAGGATTTTTGGGGGACTATTCCCTGCTATCAGCCAGCTTTATTCAATCATTCAGAGTTACAGGCTCTTCCAAGAGAGGCAGCATCGCCTCCCACCTCCCTGCAGGCCAAGGGGGCTGGGGATGGGCGCACTCCCCAGCTCATTTCATTTCCCCTCAGCTCCAAAGGGAATTGCAATCGCCCTCAATGTAAAGCAGCTCAGGGTTGGTTTGAGAGGGAACGCCATCTGCTGTACATCTCCCCACAAGACAGGTTCCGGCACCGGATGGGAAACCCCTCGTGTGCCCCAAAACACAGCTCTCAGCCAAGGCTGCTTCTGCCAGCCCAGCCAAGGTCACCCCAGGGCCCTCCCTCCAGCCCCCATACCACGCAGGGGGTGTAAAACACAACTGAGGGGAAGGTGCAGCACCCAAACCCCTCCTTAAAGAATTTGATGAAAAGTTTGGAGCTTGAATTTTGGAACAACTGAAGAGGTCAGGACAGCCAAAGCTCTTGTCCAGCTTTTCCACCACCCTCCCCGGCGGCTGCTGGGCACGTGGAGGCAGCACGACTCCGTGCTAACGCCGTCCCCCTCCAGCTCCACTTCAAGTCTCCGACCACCTTGGTTCATTCCCCAGAGCCCTGCCGCCCGCCCTGCACCGGGAGCTGGGGGTCTGGAACACCCTTCCCATCCAACACAACCACCTGCACCTCCTGCCCCGAGGCTCGGCATCTTCCCTGCTTTGGAGAGGACAGCAGGAGTAGGCTGCTGTCTTCTTGGTTATACAGCCAAGACTTCCTTAACATTACAGCAGTATAGGTAAATTCCACTGGAATTTGCACACAGAGGAACTTCAGCAGCCTCCCTGCTCGAAGTTAAATGTGTCTGTCGACCTCTTTGAAAGATCTCAGCTCAGAAGCAGGATTTAACAAGACCTTCCTTCGCAACACAGAGGAACCACGTTGCTGCAGAAATCAGGAGACATCGGAACAGGCCATTTCTCTTACAGAACACAATTTATTTGGCATTTGGATGAAATGTTTCTCACAGCATCTTGAGAAAAAAAAAAAAGAAAGATTAGTGCCAACCCCAAAGAAAGAAGTTAAAACAAAAAACCAGTGTCACAGGGACTGAATTATCATAGTATCAAATTTAAATTCTACACGGTATTTCACAGAATATCAAAATCTTTTATACATTGCCACAGTTAAGTCCAGTCACAAACCAATTACACAGGAGAAGCCTGCAAATGCAGCGTTGGCTAAAATTGTTTCCCAGGAGAAGGTAAAAAGCAGTGTCTCCTCCTCCTCCTTCTCTCCCGCAGCCTCCCAGGCACCCGCCGGCCCGGGACTCGGGGTACGGCACGGCGCGGCCACGCAGGCAGCCTGCAAGTACAGCACCTCCGCTGGCATCGACTCCAACCCACTCAACGTTCAAGGTGCACAATCCCGGAAAATTAAAGCTATGTCGTACCGCAGCAGGCAGGTAACGCAGGCTGGTGTTAGGGGAGGCAGAGCTCTACTGCCGAAAGCGTCTATTCCCAAGAAATGGGTATTTCACCTGGAACGGGGAACATCAGAAGCAGAGTGTATTGAACTTTGATTTGCCTCCTCTACACTAATCTGCTCTAATTTTAGGGTCCAGCTCCCAACTTGCAAGGGAAATTTAAAAGACATTTTTGCATATTGCATGTTCCTTGGCGGGGGGGGGGGGGGGGGAATGTTTCAGCAACTGGAAAACAAAAAAAAAAGATGCGTTACGGATTGTGTGAGGCAACACTAAAACTTCAGTGCTTTGCCACTGAAAACCCACATCTGCAAGATAAAACCATCTTTAAAAACAGCTTCAAATTCATTTAACATTAGATAGGAAAAGAACAGTAATTACTGGTCACAAAAACATTTTCTTCCCAAGTGAAACTCAAAAGACACGTGAACAGGGCATCACCCCCCGACACCCATGGAGGCAGAGCACCCGCCGACTGTCAGATTAAGCCTTCAGAAAAAAATTTTCCACCTACTTCATTCTTCTTCTAGGTCAGTGTCCTGCTACAAATGGGGAAAGGAACAGTCTGAGGCTCAAAAGTAGACAAGACTGAACACGAAGCAGACGAGCTCTCTGTACATGAGTGACAGCTTTGACCTTCTAGCACAGAATGAAACCCACCGTCCCACCATTACAACACTCTACAACTCACCTAGTAAAAAAAAAAAAAAGTCAGAGGCTGCTGTGAGACTGTGTATGGGTATCACCGGTAACACCGACAGAAGTGACACCGACAGAAGTGACTATCTAGGGCTGTTGTTGAAGGAACAGCAGAGCCCTCAATATGGCACCGCAGTCCATCGTAAGGATGGGGAATCTGAGGAGCAGTTTTCTCCAAGGCCACAATGGGAGGTGCGAGCCCCATGCAGAACTGAGAGCGGCGACTTTATGACAACTGCGGTCAAGGACATCCCGAGAGAAATGCACGCTCTGCTCATGCGTGCTGCTGGGAATGGTAACGCCATCTCCCCCATGGGGTCTGGAGGGACATTTGGGATGCACTGGTAGTTAAGAAAAACATCCGGAGAAG
>BOSO01002181.1:102459-176052 GCA_018403395.1 Gorsachius goisagi | reverse complement strand
GAAAGGTCTTCCTCAGGCAAGCGTCAGCCCTCTGTAGTTGGTGCTCAGGACAAACTGCTTATCGGTCACCTTGCCAAGGGCGAGGAAGGTTTGCTGAGGAGTCAACTGCTGTCAAGAAAATTTAACTCTTCCCCAGTTGGTCCAGAAGTCTGAGTAGCCGTGACGCCTTCTGCTACAAAGGCTCTTCTCCAAAAGAAAGTACTCAATGTGAAAAAGCTACGTTAAGAAGGGGAAAAAAAAAAAAAAATGACAATTTTATTGCCAAATTGGAAGCTCACCGAGAGGTAAATGAGCTGTACTTGGTGAGCTGCTCTGTTCAAGGCAAAATTTCCTTTGCTTACACTGAAGCTGAAGGATAGGTGAAAAGAGAGAAGATAGCAGCCTCCGTGCCAGTATACAAGTGGAAAAGGCTCAGAAGCAATGGGGAAAATACCACACCAAGGCTTCTACAAAGAACCCTCTGCTTGGAACAGCTACAACCAGGATCCACCATGAAATTGCCAGTTGTAACAGAGCTTATTTTCAAATAAAATTCACCACAGAACCAAAAGTAAAATAGAAAAGTATCAAACAGATTCCCGCAGTGTTAGGAGAAGCGCGAGGTGAAGTATCTGTTCACCTCAGCCACAAAACAGCTTCAGAGACTAAACCAAGCCAAGAGGCCTTTTGTTATTGCGCTAGGATACTACAAACAACAAATATTCCATCTGGCTTCAAAAGAAATTGGAAGTTTTCTATTCTGCACTGCTAACAATATATTTTTCAGATTGTAGTAGCATGGACTTTGCATCCTACTTAAGTGTACACTATCACAGCCTGTCCTACAACGGAGTGTAGCCAGCTCGAGAGAAGTGTTAACCCTAAGAGCCTAGCTTATATCCCAGTGCTTAGCTTCATCTAGCTGGACGTAGCACAAAGGTTACCGTCTACAGTATGTGTGTGTATATATATATATATATATATATATCTCACTGCCCAGAAACACACACACGCACACACGCATTCGTACCTATAAAACTAAAGAAAAATCAGTACATACAATGTATAAAACGTATGAATGTGCTCAAAAATGCACAAAACCCGCTTTATTTTCATACTTCAGAAATGCTCGGTAATTTGTACGCATGGTTCTGACTACTGCTATCCCACCCACTTCATTAGACCAGGACTTGGACTCGGAGGAGGAGACGGGAAGAGATCCCACAGGGTGGAGAATCGCTCCTCACGTTTCGTACCGCTGCTGTTAGAGCCAGCCAAACCAGAGAGCAGGACGCGGGCGGTGGTACGGCTCCGGGCAGAGAGGCTTCCTAACAGTGCTTCCTCCCACTCGTGTGCCAGCAGTGCACCCCAGAACTGTGATTCACGCTCTCCAATGGATTCAAGATTGTTAGCAAGTGTCTGAATGTCAAGCCACCAGATATGATCTCAATACTGAAACTCACAGTTTTCCGTGCAAAAGGAGTTGAATTGTCGAGACCAATCCCCAAGTACAGTATAAGCCTATAGGCAAGACACAGAATAGAAAGTAGCAGCATATTCATTGGGGAAAGAGTCAGCTGCACTGGGAAACCACAACAGTGGGTTAGGATTTGTCATACAAGTATGATTTCTCATCGTTACTAGAAAAATAGATCGCATACACAGCCCCCACGCAGCGTTTTCTTCCTGTCCCTCTAGGCTTGTACCCTTCATAAGGTAACAGGAGCACACTCACAAGGGGCATTCTTTACAAATTCCTTACAATTCATCTGCTGACTGCTACAGGAAGTCAAGGAGCAGAGGCAAGAGGAGGACAGGGGGAAAGGGTAAATTATTTGTACACCGAAATCCAAACTTAAATTTAAAGTCACCTGTAAAGATTATTTTGCACTCATTATCAAAACCAACAGTGCCTGACTTTGGGTTTAGTGAGGGAGTGAATGAATCTTTTTGCCATCTGTAAATTAACTTCAATCCGAGGGGAAAATTTAGGATGACATAACAGACTGAAGCAAACTGCTTTATTGATTTAAGTACACCAAGCTCATTATAACCCCTCATGGGACCTGGATAAATGATTTGGGGGGCACAGGGGAAATCTCTAGAATAAGGCTGGCGATTTATGGGACTCTGATAAGGACCAAGCGTCCAATTAGAATTAAACATCACATACAGTGCATGTTGATCACTGTTTTTCAACGGTATTTGAAGAACTGTAAAGAAGTGAAGTGGAGGGGAGGGAACACATTTACATGCTAAATATAGCATGCAATAAGAAAAGCAAGAACAATAGTCTTTTATCCAGGCCAATCTTGTGCAACCGTTCACTGTAAAGGAGTTAACCTACAAAGAAAAGTACCTCGATCTTCCTTATGGGATTGTAACAAACAGGGGCTTTATATAGGGAAGTCAGACTGCATCAAAGTTAATTGCTCCCCATCTCTTCCCTAAAGTACTACCTAACACGTATGAGGATTCTACCAAAGGGACACAAGCATTACACAGACCCAGTTTTCTTTATGGGCCAGAAGTTTACCCGACAACATGACATTTTGCAGCTACCGACAACAAATGATTGTAATTGCAAATCCTGGTTTTCGTAGTACCCGCTCGTCATGTATCGCATAGATCATTCATCCTCCAGTCCCTACGGTGTTCTGAAACCGCAAGGCAGATCAAAACACGCAGATTTTTTATACTGTGTAACTCTTACTTGGTGGCACGTGTTTTAGCTCCTCAGTGTTCCCGCTCTGTAAAACAGGCCCCCACAGCCCCTTCCCCTGCAGTTCTGTCTTCTCAGCCTTTTCCAAGTGTAGCACTGAAGCAAGAGAGAAAGCAATTGATTGAACGGTGACTGCCCCCACCCTCCTTCTCCGTCATCTGTTCCCTGGATCCAGTGGTATCCAGCCAAATCCAAGCAGCTTTTTTCTGATGTAGATTTTGTTTCCTCTCAGGTCAAGAAAAAAAACAAAACAAAACAAAAAACCACAACCTACCCATACTTTTCACCTCCTCAGAAGTCAAAGGAATTCTCTGCACTATTTTCCATAACCAATGGAAAAAAAGAGCAGTTATACAATCCATATTTACAGGACAAACTGATTAGTGAATGAATAACGACAGCCAAAAAACGAGAGGGACAATCCTAATCTAGAACATAAAAGCAGTGTTCAGAAAAACAAAGTGGAGATTCCTTCTGAAGTTCCAACCACGGATTAGTGTTTGTCTGTGCAAACAGTTGCTAAAATTATTTCTGACCAGCAGTCGGCTTTTTACTCCTTTATACAATGGTGTTGAGAGAACAGTGGCTGTGACGGCTGCCCGTAAGAGTTTCTGCCGGTGTGTTTTCATTTAGCGGTGTGTCAGGAGGGACAAGAAAGGTGCTGCTGTCAGCAGAGTCTTCCAGCTCCACTGGAGAAGGCCCAACGGAGGGAGGAAGCGATCCCTCTGTAAGCTGTGGGGACACATCACAGTTTCCTAGTGATGGAGGACTGCTTTGCACAGTCTGAGAAAGAACTCCATCTGCAAAAGACAAAAACCAAGCAGAATCAGAACGTGAAGCCTATCATTTCACATTCCCAAATAGATTTACTATCTGTATTTCTGGAAGATGATATTTTCCTGGTTGTGCATTAATGCACAAAGAGATGACACTGCAAAAGAGGAAAATTATGTAGCAAAAATAAAACTTGGATACATAAATAAGATAGTTGCACTAATCAGGCTCACTTATCTTGTGAGATATGCTGCTATAAAATCCCAAATTGGAATGATTTCTACAGCATGCGAATATCGCAGCTGCAAAAAACTGAAGAGCGCTGGGTGAATCATTAGAAAGTGATATTTTTGGTCAATTTTTGGGGGGTGTGGGTGGGGGAAGTGGGGAGGAGAGAAGACGCTGGATGCATTTTACTCAAAATCTCTTGTACTTGATATTTCTTCTACTTTTTAATACCAATCTCTATAGACCTATCTCCAAAAGACCAGAAAAGGTACCAGCATAGTGGAAACTAGGTAACCAGGTAACTCATCCAAGGTAAGGCTTGAAAATAGGTAAGGTCTAAGAGTTAAACTGCTTGCAGTGTGGATTCCACTTGCAAGTTAGGTGATCCAAAGAACCTTTGAGAAAAACCAAGCTTAATGATACATTTTAAGAAAAGACTTTTCTATTGCAGAAATAAGAGATTTTATCATTAAATATATTTTCCCAACAGAGTCATTAAAGCACATTATTATAATTTAAAACAAACAAACAAAAAAAAATCTACCCTCCAGCCAAATTGAAAAAGAAGAAAAGAGAAGTTATTGCCTGCATACCTGGAGTGGAACAAAGGATGCTGTCTGGATTGACAGAAGCCTCATAAGGAGGAGGTGGGTCATCCGGATGTTGAATATCTGGATATTTGTAAGCAGTATAGGGTGGAGGTGGATCATGGAAATGAAATGCCCCACCTTCCCCATCATCTGAAAGATGCAGTGGAGTAAGGCCAGTTCCAAAACCATCGGGACCATAATCAAAACCAGGCATCCTGCGGCCCAAGTTAAAATGGTGCACTATTTCAAGAGAAGAAAAAGTAGTAAATTACTTTATCCCATGCTTTCTTCTTCAATTTAAGGCAAACCTCAACACCTTTTTCCACTTTACACACCCAAGGAATTCATGTCTCCTGAAGACCTAAAAAAAGTCTACATAACCTATACAAGTCAATTCACTGCAGTTATACAACGATACCCAGGCCCACCTGCTCCCAAGCCTTTTTGTCCTGCACCACATCTAAATTTGAACCTAACCTCTTCAAACTTAGGAGATCATTCACACATAGAAGATATTTCCTATTTGGACCACATATAAACAAGTATTTTTCCATTATCGGCTAAAAGAGTTCAAGTTTGAAGAAGAACCTACCAAGACACAGCCACAGAGAGGCACAGTCAAGCAAGACCATGACATTTCTCAGCTTTACGTACATCAATCCGTCAATAATAACCACGAAGCACAAGGTGATGATATAAAAGTTTTTTCTTTCAACGTGGAGTGGTTTGGAGAACCAAAACTTGTACAAATCATGACCAGTTCAGGCAGCCAGCACACAATACTGACTAGAGTCTATAACCAGATTTCCACTGACGATTTCCACAGATTTGTATTTCTTCTACTCTCTTTATTCTGAAGCACATACACTACTTAGATCAGGACTCGTTACAGATATAGGCTACTTACAATTTGCTCCAATCAAAGACTCTATGCGCTCTCTCCGCCTCTGGCGTAGCCGGTGGACCATGAAAAGCAGCAGAGAGAGGATGAGGAAGGAGGAAATGCAGCTAACAATCAGACGCATTCCACCAGCCATCGAGTCAAACAAACTGTTGCCATCTGTTACATAAAACATAAAAGAAGCCATTACTTTTGTTCAAAACTCATTTTTCATTATGTTCTTCTGTCGGTAACGGAGGGATAAATGCAGAGTGGATATTCACTGGCCTAGTTTAACACTCCTCCGTGTTTCAGAATGTGATGGGTTGACCCTGGCTGGACGCCAGGTGCCCACCAAAGTCACTCTACCGCTCCCCTCTTCAACAGGACAGGGGAGAGAAAAATATATCAAAAGGCTCGTGGGTCGAGATAAGGACAAGGAGAGACCATCCGCCAGTTACTGTCATGGCCAAAACCAACTCAACTTGATGAAATTAGTTTAATTTATTATCAAACAAATCAGAGCAGGGGAGGATAAAAACCACTGACTCTTAAAACACCTTCCCCCCACCCCTCCCTTCTTCCCGGGCTCAACTTCACTCCTGATTTCTCTCCCTCCTCCCCCTCCAGTGGCACAGGGGGACAAGGAACAGGGGTTGGGGTCAGTTCATCACACGCTGTCTCTGCCACTCCTTCCTCCTCAGGGGAGGACTCCTCACACTCCTCCCTACTCCAGCGTGGTGGGGTCCCTCTCACGGGAGAAGCCTTCCACGAACTACTCCAACTGCTCCAAAAGCCTGAGAACGAGCAGATCTACACACTATTTCACTATTACTACATGACTTCTGGACATCTTAACTTTTACATTTCCAACAACAAGAATCTCTGAACGTTGTCATTATCACCAAGATGCGGTCATCTAAATTCCACACGTCAATGGTACATTGGTTAGCGCTATTAAGTGATAGGAACTAAAAATACCTTAAAAAAGTGAATCAACAGGATAATAATCTTTCAGGAACTGAAGAGATTAAGGTAAACAGGAATTAAATCTTTTCCTAGAATCACATAGGAAGCAAGTGGCAGAACATGAAACAGACTGAGAAGCTCAGGACTTTGGGAGCTCTCTACTATTGCTAACCAGATCCACACTTGGAAGGCTGCTGTGAGTAAATTGTCACTGTTCTACCAGTGCCAGGCATGAGGTATTAATTTTTCACAATTCAACTGATCCTACTTAGTTATGCTTATGTAGCATGCGCACATACGGATACTCCACACAAAGAAAAAAAGATTCAAAGATTCCTTAACAAAAGAAAACTAAAAACCTCACAAAAGTTATAAGTACTGACTTGCTACAAATGCTAGTAACAGAGAAATCCACCTAATTTATACATCGTTAAAGTACTAACAGGCTGGTATTTATTACGTAATGCATTCTTGGCAACAAGAAATTCATTTAATAGTGCACTATGCATAGAGCTCGAACACTACACCCTCTCAAATCTGGCTGTGCAGTACAAAAGCCTCTGTGCTGTCAAACCTTTTAGCAACTCTTACTGTCAGAGCTTAAATCGATGCAGTCACACACCTACCCAACCAGCACACCCCTCCTGAATGCCACAGACCTGTCGTTGTTCCTCCTCCGTTTTATGGCAATGCTGACTTCACGAACGTCATAAATTAGTGTTAATAACTGCCTTAAATAAAGCAACTGAAGTAGAATGTACACACAGGCAAGCATGATGCAATCTTGTAGGCAGAAAGCCTGACTTCCATGTATTCTCTTTAGGACAGCTACAACTGCAGTTCTCAGACCTTCTGGGGCATCTTGGGCCTCTACCACACCCCTCCCAATCTTCGAGAGCTCCTAACATTCAACCTGTTTGGCTGGATAAACTATTGTCAGGTAAAGTCCTAGATTAAAAAGAAAGACAAAGACCCAGCTTGTACATAACAAGGTAAGTCACCACAGATATCCAACCCACACAAATACAAATAGATTATTTCAGAAAGGCTGTTTTACACTCAATACAGTAGTAGTACCCTGCAACTGCACCGGTTTAAGCACTAGAAAAGGTTCTGCACTACCAGCTCTTCCAAAGTATTTTACTTCTCTTATTACCTTTTCACAAATAAGAGTTGCAGGTCTGTCTACACAAGAGCCACACAGAAAAATTATTTTCTACCACATCCATGGAGCAGCAATAAACAGACTGCCTCCGTTTCAGCATTAGTACATGAAAGATTTTCCTCTGCTATTTATCTTCAACTAAATGAGGAGAAGCATCTTTCAAGAGAGTATAGCTGTGATTGCTCAGTTTACTCCTACCACTGAAAAATTCCCCTACTACCAAGTCCTTGAGAAATATTCGTTATCCACTTGTAATCATTGCTCACCCACTCACACTGCAAGAGCTGATTACCTGCCAACCCAACAGCAGGATTTATTTCCTCCTGGTCGCTCCTTGGGTGATTAATTTACTTACTGTTGATTAGTAAACTGTTTTCTTTCCTTTGCAACAGAGCTTAGGGAAGAGATATGTAAGAATTGGACAAAGATAAATACATGCTGATTAAAGAAAGTAATTCATTAATTTTGTCATCTGGAATAGTCATTTATAAACACCCAGAAGGAAAACTGAAATGCTTCATTTAAAATTTTCAGTGTTTATCACTAGCTGAAGTAACTTCATTATGAAGGAAGTCTGACAACTGCTTGATGACTCTTCTCTCAAAAATTAAGTTACTAAAAAAAACAGAACACTTCAGGCAAGAGTATAATGAAACAGTCTTATTTAATGTCAGTACAGAAAGAAGAGCTTAAGGATCAGAAAGGATGTGGTAAAATGCACTCTTCAAATCAGTATTCATGAAATAGTTAAGACCTGCAGCAATAAGTAAGGATTAAACAACACGGCACAAGGTTATCCCAGGTCATCTTATCCTGTCTGCTGGATGATGCTTTCCTGACACTGTTCCTGAAGATTAAAAAAAAAAAAAGTGAAAACAAAGCCTTAACTCTGCTGATAAGAGTGGAAGGAAGACTCCCGCTTTTTCTCTGCTCTTTCACTGACCGACCTGCAACACCAGCTATGAACATGTGTCAAGCTTAACCCTCAGAATGAATGTGAATGACAGCAAGGAGGAGCCAGTGGCGTTTAATGATTAACTTCTGTAGTTAAGTAAGAAAGACTGCAAATTTGGAAGCAAATAAACACCCCTTTTTCTAAGACTGAAACCGAAGTCTCTGATGGGAGGAGTTGACCCATCTTCTGATGAACCCATGTTCTGAACCCCGGAGTTCAGAACAACAGTTTAGGTTCTTTTAAAATACCAAGAAGTAACAGTATCACAGAAAGGCTGAGGTTGGAAGGGATGTCCCGAGATCATCTAGTCCAACCCCTGCTCAAGCAGTGTCAGGCAGAGCAGGTCGCCCAGGGCAGATTCCAATCAGGCAATGAATATCCCCACAGATGGAGACTCTACAAACAATCTGCTCCAGTATTTGACCACCTTCACAGTCAATTCCAAGTAAGATACATTTCTTTTTGCAAGTCTCTTCACAGAAAAATAACCCCCCCAAGATCTACACCCCCAAATGGTGACTGACAAACAGTTCAGTCAGAGTCAACTGAAGACTTTACTGATCCAAAACAAAGAGCTGCACTGAGATGCCAAATAGAATAAGCAAGGTTGCATGTCCTGATTATTATTGAAATTCAATACTATTTATAAACTTTGTTTCCCACGTGATCCCTGCATGCAAACTTCCACACACATAACTGCTCACGTCCAGATAAAGATGCTTAATTAGTGCTCAAGAGAAAATTCTTTTCTTTTCATGACAACTAAACATAAAAAAGGAACCATGCAAGACACTCTACTAAAAATCCACAGTAGTGTCAACCTCCATACAGAAAATAAGCTAATGCTTCTTCTATACGAGTAGCATCAAGGATGACTAATTACTTTTAGCCACAGTCTGAAGTGTTTCATATCCCGTGATTTGAGATCTTTTCCCAACAGGGACATTGTACCCAGCAATGTCGAGGCATTGAAAGGATGCATCATTTCAAACAAAGTTATACCCAAAGATAACCAAGTCGAGCACAGAACTCATTTTTCTTGACAAAATTGTCGCAGTCAACTCTTACCCGGGTCTAAACATGTAAATTTGCAGCACTCCTTCGGGTCTTTGCGATACTGCTGACACCCCTGAGGCCGTTCGCACAAAGCAGCCACGCACATTTCGGGTTCGCCGTTGTGACATGTGCAGCTCAAACAGGGATCATTCCCTTTTGGAGTGAAATAGTAGCCTTCATCGACAATGTTGTCTTTGATATCAACACAAGTCTGGCCTAGAACAGAAACACACATCAATATCCAGTATCTGTGAGCCTGCCAGACAGGAGCCCAGTTTATTCTGTTACATTAAGTGATTTGTAAACATAAGCAGGCCACCAGTTAAAAGCCACACCTTCACATTAAAGCAACTTTGAAAAGGAATCTCCAAGGAGTGGGGAAGATAATGGATAGTCTGGAGGCACACAGAGATGATTTACCACTCAAAACTGACAAAGTGAATTTTAAGTACTTAATGGAATTGATACACTTTCAGGCATCCTCTCCAAGACACAGGAAAGCAAGTGGTCTGAGCAGTTTAAGCTTCACTGTCAATGCCTGTTGCAGCTCCCTCCCTGTCTCCTGGTACGCAGGAAAAGCTGGATCTTCTCCAGGCCAAACCTGAAGGACACTTTTAATAGACCAGGCTCAAAAATGGAAGCCAAGCAATGGTACTTCCGCTGCCCTAGCTGCATCCTGATCCCTGCCCAGCAGAGGAAGTAGAGATGTCTCCTGTCCACTGTCCTTTCCTCTGACCTAAAGGCAAGTACCAAAATCCGAGAGGGAACACAGACAGTGTTGGGACCAGTCAGCTGAAGCAACTGCTTAGGGAGGGTGGTCTGTTCCTGCCACCCTACGCACAGGTCAGTTGGGAGGGTCCACAGGGAAGTTCAGACTGAAGAGACCTAGGAGGTCTCCAGCTCAAAGCAGGGCCAGCTAGGACATCCCATCAGGTTGCTCAGGGTTTTATCTAATCTGGTCATAAAAACCTCCAAGGAGAAAGGCCACACAACCTCCCTGAAAGTCTGTTCCACTCTTGACTACCCTCACGATTAAACAGTTTTCCCTGGCATCAATTCAATCTCTTGTTTCAACCTAACATCCCTTGACTCCTGCCATGCACTACTGTAAAGAGCCTGGCTCTATCTTCTTGATAACCTCCTTGGAAGTCCTGGCAGGCTGCTATCAGGTTCCCTGGAAGCCTTCACTTCTCCAGGCTGAAGGAGCCCCATTCCCACTGCCTCACCTCGAAGGACAGGCGCTTCAGCCCACATCACCATCTTGCTGGCCCCCACTGAACTTGCCTCAATTTGCCAAGGTCTTGTTAACACTTTTCTTGCACCGCAAGCCCCAAAACTGGACGCATCATTCTTCTGCTCAACTTACACATCTGATACCCTCACTCTCTGGTTAATGTTTTGGCAGAGCTATTGCCTTCCTTACAACATCATCCTGAAAAGATGACCAAAAAGGTCATCTTTTGATCATCATTTTGCCTGAAGACATGTCCTTCAACATCAGATTCCAAGATCTTATTACACCTCAAGGTAGACAAGGCAATATCCTGTCTTCCTAATTTTCCATTTTCCAGGTGCAGAAACAGGCAAAGAAGGGATGAATTTTCCTCCTATGCCATTCTGCCAGTCTTTTTTCTGCTTTAAAGAAAAAGCAAACTAGAAAAAACTTCAAGAACTACAGTAAAAGTTCAACAACTTTTCTCCTTCTTACAAAGAAGCACCATCTGTATCAGGTATCTGAAATATTACCTGAAAATACTGCCAATACCTCTGTTGGTATAAAGCCTTTTGCAGTGAAGAAATGCAAGATACAGAATTAAAGCTTTTTTTTTTTTTTTTTTACTTTATGTCAGTAGCTCCACTTGCTTTTTTCCCCCCGTAGTTCTAACAATTGGCTGGAAAGAATTTAATAGAATTTGCTATATGCAAAATAAACCCAAAATAAGCGTTTCTTCATTTTCATGTGAAGTTAATAATTTAAGAGTGATATTTACAATGAAGCACTTTTTAGAACTTTTTTCTTTTTTTACTTTATTTTGGGGCTGATATAGCTGCCTAACAATCATTTTTTAGTGAAAATCTGTACTGTGGCTGACAACCACACATTACGATGCTCTTATTTAAACCAAGAAGAAATTTAACTTCCCCTCCCTCCATTTTTTTTTTTTTCCAATTCACTGGGCAAAAGGTAGAAAGGATAACTAATTTCCCCACATTTTTAATATGCATATTTAAACATGCAACACAGTTAACACTGCACTAAAACCAACTTACTCCTTTTGCAGAGGAATGAAGACTTCTCATAGCAGTTTTCAGCATACCAGCTGTGTAAACCATGGTGCCGAAGGGTAGGAAAATGGAAACACTGAAGCTGGGCACAAAGAACGTTTTCATTTTCAGACATAGCCGTACCAAAGATAGGGTCAGGGGGTAAAAATACTTCTGAAGAGCCTAGAACAAGACGGATTGGTATAAGCAGCCTGTGGGTATGCAAAGCTTTAGAAAGGCTCTGTAGCGTCACTCATTTCACGCATACCATCTCTGCTACAAGGCCACTGTCCTCTAGCTTTAGCTTCCATTAGCAACATTCCTCCGGGGGAAGGCAAACAGCAGGGAGGGAAGGGGTGACTCACAGAGAGAAGATGCTGCTGTTCTCAAAGTACTGGGTAATTTTGTCATTCTGTGCCAGCAGGAGTGATGTTCTGATATCTCTACAAGTGCTGCTTTCCAGAGTCCCACGGGGTTTTGCCTGCCAGTAGTTATGCACCCCTTCAAACAACGGTGCATTTGGCCACTCTTGCTACTAGTGGAGCTAGAACCCATACTAATCTTGCAGCTGGCACTCCAAGCACCTCCTAGTACTTCCAAAGATGTGTGTGCATCTATCCTGTGCCGTGCACTGCAGAGCTGCTCCCCCACCTCTCGTGCAGTGCTATGCAGAGAATCACAGAATCACTGAATGGCAAGGGTTGGAAGGGACCTCAGGAGATCACCTAGTCCAACCCTCCTGCTAAAGCAGGTTCACCCAGAGCAGGGTGCAGCTGCAACGCCGCTTCTGCTGCTTTCATGGTGGTATGGACTACTTGGTCCTTCCAGCTCACACAATTGTTAAGAGACTATATCGTGATGGGCTCCAAAGAGTGCAAGAGGTGTTGAGGGCACTTGGTAACTTTTAAAATGGTTGTTTCTGACCAGTGTCTTGCTTCACCATTAAATCTGCTGGTATGCAAAGTTGCAGAGATTAATGGGAGACCAAGACACAGCAATTCTAAAAAGTAGCCTATTTTACATCTTTTCAGAAGCCTACTTTCCAAATCTGTGTGCTTAAACACTGATTTTAACAGCTCTTGCAGTTAGCATATTACGCAGTCTTCTCACACGATGGTCCTTTCGAACGCTGTTAGGTATGATGCTTTATTTTTTTAAATGCAACTAGGTTCTGCTATCATTTTTTTTGAGAACTCACCTTCCACATGTCCCATAATGGATTAAAATTTCCAAGCTACAGGACCCTAAATCACTTTTCAAACAGATATTAGGAATTCAGAGTCTGCCTCACTACAAGTCAATGAAGCTTAAGTAAAGCTTTTCAGAAGCTGTTGAATGCTACTGTGTACTACTATGTACTTTATTTCACAGAGGTATCCCTTTATTAAAAAGAAAGCTTCCAAACAAGAATACATGGTATAGAGAAGGCTTAAATTTATATAATGCATCAAATTACATAAGACTTATGATTAAAAAAAAAAAATAAAAAATCATGATTTTTCTACAATGTATGCCTCCCTGGTTGTAAAGAGTGTGTCAGCAGATGGCAGTGCAGTCAACTTTCCAAATAGCAAAGAAAGGTCCTTTTAAGGAGAATTTTTTCGTTCAGCTTCACAGGAGAAATCTACTTATATAATCAGTTTTGTCCAGAAATCCCTATTATGAGAAGAAGTTGGACTTTCCTCCCTCCCTTTCCCCTGCTGTCCGAAGACATCCTTAGGTGCTTTACTTTAAGAAACTAATGAAAACGTTCCTGCCTCACAAGAAGGAGCAATTTCCTCTGAATATTCACTCAACTCTGTTCACTTAAAGGACAAAAGAAATCAGTATTTTTGTGCATGGGAGCACAGTAGACAAATACTGCCATTACAAAGCTATGCAGGGTTCTACTACTTCTCATGTGTCAAAGGAAGTATTTTTTCAAGACTCAACTGTTTAGCAAAATTCTGTTCATAATTATGTATCTGTACCTAATGGACAGTTTTCCTTCCAGATTTTCCATTACTGAAAATTGTCTATGAGAAGAAAATAACTGTTCAGATTAGTTTTCAAATGCTACACTGGAAGTCAGTGCTGATACTTACAAAAGCCATCTTTGTTTTAAATTTTCCATTACCTAAACCAGTACAGCATTTAGACATTCATTTCTACACACAAGAGTTCATATAACGACTTTAAGATTAACTAATCTCTCAAGTGAATTAGTTGAAAATAAAAGGTATAGAAACATAACTTTGCATTTTCAGCAGAGGGAGCTGTTTGGTTTGCAAATGAAAAAGTTCAGCCAGTGATGCCTATCAGATTAGCATTCAGTTTTTCATATAAACTGGGATTTATTTCTGGGATTAGGCAAATTCTGATGTGGTTTAAGTAAACTATCTGATGTACTTTAAAATGAAAAAAATCTGAGTAATTTTGCAAAATTCAAGGTTAAGTATATAAAAATCTACCAATTTTTAAAAAGCTAAAACCCCCAAATATCCTACGCTAGTCTATGCAACTACTATAATCAGGAGTCAGCAGTTCATCTAGACATTCACCGCAAAGAACAAGAAACTACAGAGTAGTTTCCTTTTTCTCAGCTTCATCAAGGGGAAAGCACGAACAAACTGAAAAATATGTTCTTTCCACGAGATGTCAATGTGAAAAACCATGAAGCTTGTTACACTTGAAAATAAGGCACGTGTATCGAGTATTAAACTCCTCTGTTTTGACACTGTAAAGCAAAGCAGTTCTCCAACACTATTTCAACAGTATCACTGAAAGAAGTTACGCTGTTCTTGCAAATCATATTCATGCTTTAAGACAGTTTCCACGGGCCATTTAACTCAGTAATAATTTGAGGCCTACCTTTATAAGCTACTTCCCAGTGACCTTCTAGAGAGTGATTTCGACTGGTGATGACATACTGATATCCAACCCAGAACCTACAAAAATAATTAAGTTATATTCTAAAGATACAAGCAAAAAACATACTAACAAATTAAAATAAATTACACAAACCCTTCCAATGTCTTTATACTTAAAAGCTAACTTTCAAAACATTCTGATGATTTTTTCCTTAACATTTCAGCCCATACGTTGGCTATGTAGAGAAAGAGACCACAGTTGAGGAATAGAGGAAAGTACTTGATAGTTTTCTACGTTTACAAATGATAACTCACAGCGTCTTTTATTTCTACTCATAATAAGCACTTTATTCCGTTGTTATGGCAGCACTTGTATCTCAAACCCAAAAACGCCACAAAAGCATCCAGAAGTCAAGTATTTTATAAACATATACTGTCAGACTGTTCCAGATCAAGCCATCTAACTCCCCAGAGACAGAGATACACCATTACTGAACCACTGCTGGTGATCGGTCATGGCAGCCCATGAGACTGACAAAAACCCCACAGGCAAAAAAAAAAAAAAAAAAAAAAATTATGTTTGCTGTGAACAAACAGAAAGAAATATCTAAAGCCACCAGAACATAGTTCTTGCAACTCAAAATGGCTTTTTACTTCATTCTTATCTCAAACTGGCAGTCTGTTAGAGCTACTGGTATTTAATGGAAACAAAAATTCTGTTGAAAAATCTAAAGAATTGTTTCTATACAAGGCAGTGCAGCAGTAAGTCATTGAAAAAGCCGTCTTCCCTGTTGCAGTTTGAGAACACTAGTATGTTGCCGAGACAGCCTGAAGAAAAAAAGACTCTGTTGAATTGTAGCCTATCTGTTAATGTTAATCAAAACATGCAATACAGATGGGCCACTGCCAAACACCATGCTCAGACTCGGTTCTTAACCTGAAGTTAATCTTACCATTAGATTTTCTAAGCAAACTGAACTACCAGCATTTGTATCGCACAGAAAACATTCTCATGTAACACGAGATCTTTGTCCTTTCCTTCCTACTCACCTACGCTGGTCCTTCCTTACAAATGTTTTTTCTTCCAAGTCCCACTCCTGTGCCAGGATAAACCTTAGCTCCTGGTCTGCAGTGAAGGTGGCGAGGGACCCATTCACTCGTTGACATGTCTGCACGGCGTCCCAGTAGTTCTCCCCATTTAAATACACTCTGTAACAGCTGGCTGTGCCCTCATAGTGGTGCCATCCTGTTGGGCACTTTCCTAGGAAACATGAAGAATAGAAGGGAAACCATTCCCCCCAAATTAGGATCTTCAAGATAATACATCCTAATCAGTTCATGACAATGCAATGCATAACCACTTGGATGTGTACACACAACGTACCGTGCATGCTTCACCTCACCAGGAGGAGATGCATGCATTACCGATCACAGACTTGCTTTAATACAGTTTTTGATAAAGGATTTTTTTTAAAATGTATTTTAAAAGATGCAACTCTTAATAATGCTTCATTGTACTGTGACAGCCTTTAAAGTCTTTAATTAAGACTGATGATCTACTGTGGACAATATTCCCCTGCACATCTTTATAAATCCAATCAGTTTGATCAATCCAAGTCAAAACAGGCAGCAAGAAGCAGGAAGAAAAAACCAGAGGTGGCCAATTTAATGGCTTTGTCTTTCTATTAAGTGGTTAGCAATACATCCAACTTGCTGTGAAGTTTTCAACCTACTTTTACAAGCAGGCTCAGTAGTATTCACATAATGCTGCTCCCATTGTCAATCACTAAAGACGATGGGGGTTCTGAGCTAACTGTTGTTTGCTTTGGAAAAAATATCACTGCAAAGTGGATCTTTAGGAATTAGGATGGTGATAGTGTGAACTGCTGTCTCTGCTCTCTCTCAATTAACTCAACTGAGGGAATATCCAACAGAAGCCTTGAGGCATTTCTGGATGAAAGAAGCCCCATGGCTTTTGACTGGCATTCTTGGGGGTGATGGGTAACTAATAGATAAAATCAGAGACAGGCAGATGATGTTTAAAACAGACATAAAATAAGATTTTAGCACCTGCATTTGCAGTATTAATTTTGCACAAGACTCAGAAGGAACTTGAAATTCCCAAACTGTTTTATGTTCGTTGCATGCAGAGTTCCTGTTCTCAAGCCTCTTTATTCCCTTCACAAACAGTGAACTTTATCATCAAATGATGATACACAAACTTAGATTTGAAGCCCTTTAATTTAATATCTTTGCTTATTCTCCATGATGGGGTCTTTTAAGATCTACTGTTTGCATCACTACGATGGGACAGAATACAGTATCAATCAGACTGCAGAGCACATTAGATATTGCTGTATCAATTTCTAAATTGCTTTACTGTCCTCTATAAATTTACTAGCATAATTTAGCTACCAGAATCCATGACAAATCAAAATACCTATTATAATAAGCATTTTTGTCCTCAAGAAAAAAAAAAAAAAATCAAAGAGGTGAATTCTTACTTTTGCTAATCACTTGGTTTTTTCGGATCACAATAGTCCAAAGCAATCATTCCCAATTACTGCCATACCATCTTTCCCCCATGTCCTCTTCCTAACCTGTCCCATCCCTCCCTCAAGGGCTAATCAGCGCTGTCTCACATTCCCAAAGCACTGGGTGATCCCTGGAGCAAAGAGGGAACCATGGTAAGAGGGAGACGGCAGGGGAGGCTTAGATGATTTGGGCCTGGAGAGATTCAGAGGCAGCAGTCACTATGAGCTATGATCAGCAGGAAGGACATTTGCAGGACGTTTATAACGCTTTCAATAAGGCTGGGACTAGGATGCCAACAGTGGCACTAGCAGCACTCCAAGCGAGAGGGTAGGCTGACATGGAAGTGATATTTTTGAAGATTCCTGACTGAAGATGGGAGTATCATGGCAAAAAACATTCAAGTGATTAACGGTTGGACTCGATGACCTTAAAGGTCTTTTCCAACCTAAACAATTCTATGATTCTGAGTGCTACATACTTCCTTGACAGACTTGTCTTCAGAGAAGCAAGTGAAGAATTCCCTTAAGTTCCCCACTCCCTGAAGAGTATTTTTCCTATTAAAAAGGATACAAAACTCACAACATCTGAGATGTACTTAATTAACTAATAACAGCGCAACATCTTTAAGATCATCTTCAAAATTACTTCAATCAAAAGCAATCAATTTTGGTTTCCCTCCACTTTCCAGGGGAACAATCCTACATACAAGCTCACACCAAGAGACAAGGGCTAGACTATCACCCCTGCTGCAGGCTGAAACCACCACTTAAACCACGGGCTTAGTATTCTGTAATTGCAATGAGTTATAACAGAAAATTGCCACTCTGGTTTCAGAAAAACAGGATTACTAAGGAAGCAGAATTCTTTGCATGTATTGGCCTGCTACATAAACTCTGCAATATAACAGGACATACGTAGAAGAAATGTACAGAAACCTTAAAAAGCACTGCATGTGACTAAAACCTGGTCAAGAAGCTGTGCAAGAGAAAAATCTCATTAATTTCTCCTTTAAAAAAAGATAGCCTAAATTGCTAAATTAATTAGCAGAAAGATGGCCCAGATTTCCCAGTCTGCAACTTACTGCTAAATCGGACTGGCTGTGCCACATTGACAGTGTGAAAGCGGGTTGTCTCTCCTCCTCTCCCTCGACTGTGCCTGGAGTCCACATTCTCCTTCCCATGGTAAGTTCGCTGGTCCCCTGTCAAGCCTGGGGACCAGAAGGAACAGTCAGTACTGGTGAAAGATGCAAGCAAAGCCAGATTTCATTTTATTAAACTTTCTTTGTATTTCAATTCAAGACATACGGTAAGTAACATAGTCAGGTAAACAAAGATGGTGGATCCCTGCAATAACAGCTTGGCCTTTTTACACCGTACGTAACCAAAATACCTACAATTGAAAAGAACCAACAAGCCATTACACAAGTCTTGCAGAGTAAGCTAAATATTTTGGCAGATTCTCAACAGCCTGCAGTTGTACACAAGACTTGACGTTCGTCATTTCAACTGCTGCAGCAAATGCACCATCCCCAGCGCATTTTATCTGTTCCTGTTTACAGGACTACCCACTCTCCAGCTGCTTCGTTTCTCAGTTGTGCGTTCAAGGAGGTAAGACACTTCTCCAACACATTTTCCAAGATCTAGGACAAAATTAAAACCAGGAAAGAAAACCTGTCTTCAGCCAGGAGAACAAGGGTTTTCATTCACTCTCAAGCTTCTAAAGGAAATGTTAGTTTGTTATTTCTGAAACAAAAAAACATACACACCCTCATTTTGGTGTCAGGGTTTGTAACAGGCCTACGTGACAACTGCATTCAGTAAATTAGGAAGAACACAGTGCAAGATATTATTCCAGACAAGGGGCTGGGGGGGCTCCACATGCCTACCAGGAGTAAATAAGGAGCACACAGTTCAGGTGGAGACACAAAGCTAGCAAGATCTTAAGTAGGAAGGCTGGCACGGTGTTAGGGAGAAACCTTTGAGAAAGGCGGAGGCGAGGACCAAGACAGATTAACCTGGAAACAAGGGATTAACTTTAAAAAGAGAAAAATTAAGAACCCAAGAACATAAGCATTAGAAATATCTACTAGTATGCTACTTAACAGTAACCAGATGTTGTTAAAGGTAATAGAGTTTAACCAACACAAAGATCTATGCAGACATTAATTTCTATATAAAAAATTCAGCTTATTTTCCTTTAAAGCTGATTAGCTCTATTTAGCCTAGCGAAACCAAATAGAACAGTCATGGTCCCCAATAAAGAGGAGCTACACAGTCGTCTTCAACAGGTTTAACTACACCTGTTTGAAATATATTCAAAACTCTGTCAATAAAGCTTTCTCCTTTCAGACTATCTTTAAAAAGCAAGAGGTCCACAGCAATTTCATGATAATTTAAACCCAGAGCTGGAGATTGTTCGGTGTATTACCTGGAGGGAAAGACCTCCAGAAGACCCACCAACAAACAACACACTCCTTGGAACAACTGTTCCAAGCAAAAAAATCACTAGCTGGAGCCCAGGAAGAGCAGAGTAGCTTTGCATTCAGCTGGCTCTAGCATACTAAGTTTGCCCTGGGTTAACGGGATAAGCAAGGGATATTTAATTATCACGTTATCCTAGGAATTACATGTCTATAGAGATCACCCATTAAGAAATGGCTGTGCGTAATACACTCACATGGCCTTACAGGAATAAAGTAGTAATTCTACTGTTCAATATTAGAATACACTATTTATCACAGGCAAGACGTTAGTGCCAAGACATTCAGTTAGCATACATTTCAAAGGACACAAAATGGTAAAATAATTTGACAGTGAAGATCACTGATTATTTTTTATTACTTTAAAGGCCAATCTATTTTTAGTTTTGGAATTTGACTGTTCTTAATCCTAATGGTTCAGTAGCAGTATTTACACTGTGATTTTCAGAGCGACACTGAGACACTAAAAAGGCAAATCTTTAATTATAGTAAGACTTTTAAAATAATGTTAATTAATGCAGAATGCTTTATCAAAGATGAACAGACCTCAGCATGGGAAGCTCTATTTTCCCATGGCATTAAATGGTAACAACTAAAACCAAAGAACCAGCAAGAACCAAAAGCAAGAAGAATTAGTTCCCTTTCAGAAGTGAGAGCAGATGCAACACCATATGGCTGACCCTCCACGGCTAAACAGAACGCCCACGAGGACTTAACAATTTACCTACCCGGGGAACAAAACAGAAGTTCACAGGTCTTAACATGCGAGGTTAAGAAAGGGTTACTTGGGCTAACATCTTAAATGGACAGAATTTATTGCCAGATGCTTGGAAAAATAGCTACACAGATCCCACACAAAGTGAGGTCAATCAGTTCAAGCAGGACGCTCGCTCCTTCCTCGGCGCCTGCCCGTGCCAGCAGACTCGCCGCTGAAACCAGGCAGGACTGCAGAGGCAGAAAGCAGCCACCACCAGTCACTTCTCCCTCAAGCCCAACACTATCAGCTGCTTAATAAACTGGTGCTCTTCAAATATTAAATTGCTTCTATTTGACCTGAATTTTTGGTCTCTGAGAAAAGCAATGATGACAAGTTTTTCCAGGGCAACAGAGATGCTAACAAGCCTTTAAGTCACTTAGCTGCCCTGAAAAGCTGTTGCAGATTCTGGGTGGCAAAGGTGTAATTGAACTGGGGTTTTATTGTACCTTTCCAACACACTGCAGAAGAATTTTCTATGTACTTTGCTGTTCCTGCTTCCTTTACAAAAATATTTTTATCTTTAAAAATAAATTAACAGTGCCACAGACTAAGCTTTAAGATAACAACCTAAGGCAGAAGATCACAACCTAAGCATGTTTGAGTGTTTCAGAAAGGAAAAGCCATCGTTTTTATTGCTTATGTGCATACTTAATACTTTGAAAGCTATCAAATTTTGGAAGATCAGCTATTTGCCAAAACCTTTATTCTTCTACATACTATGACCACAAGCAGTAACAGCAACAGTAGTATTTTTACTAGCCAAGACAGATAGTTCTGTTTCCTTTGACTTCCTACAATTACATCAGAAACATTATTTGCTTGTTAGTTGGTGGAGAAAAGGGAAAAAAAGGGTTCAAGGAAAAATACATGAGGCACAATTTTTTTTCCTCCCGTCGCATACTGTTGCATGGTAGACACGAGCATCCTCCGATCTGTTTCCAAATCGATCAAGTCATGATTAGTATTCCCCCAGCTCCTTCCAATTTACAGTTTCTATCTAATTCACTCCTGCATGATTACAGTCTAAGTATAGTGCTACACATCAAGAAAGTTGCCCAGCGCTGTTGATTTCGTGACTATTTTCAGTTGTTTAAAACTTCAAGCTACCAATTCAGAATGGAAGCTTGCCACGCTGGATGACTCCTACTACATTTTACATCGGTAAACTTGTTCAGATCTGAATCAAAACAGTTCAACAGTTGTTCAGAACAAGAATTAAAAGATTGGAAGGGGAAGAAGTTTTGCTTACATTTCTAGCTACCTTTTAGGTGAACAGGCGCTGTCACTGCAGCCTGCAAAACAGAGCCCTGCTAACTCACAGAAAAAGCTTTGTACCATGCGTTTAAGTGTCACTGTTCCTGTTGGGGACACAGAAAAAACAGATGGGACAAATGCAGTCAAGTTTAAGTCTGAAAGAAATATGAGCTTGCCCATTATTCACAGAGGCTAGAAGGAATTCAGTTAACGTTATCCATACTCTTCTGTGTACATCCATGGAGATTACTCTACAGCATTTATCCACGAGATCTCAGCAATGCTTTCTCTGCACGTGGTGTCTCATCAGGAGAAGCCAAGCACACAAGCAGAGCAGAAAGCTCCTGTTCCATCCCCCTCAGTGTCTCCAGCATTCAGACCAAGTAAAAGGAAGCAAAAAGCCAAGTAGCGCAAATGAAACGTGAGCCGAGGAGCTGAGACCACACAAAAGTGAGAGCTGGCACCAGCTGAGATGGGAACAGACTAGAGCGTACGCGTGCAGAGCAGCACCACATGGGGGAATAAACATGACACCAAATGGAAAGAGAAACTGCAATCTGCCACACATGCCAAGGTCTGCTCTGCACCAAAAAAAGGGTGGGCAGACAGAAGACACCGACTGTAATAGAGAGGTCCTTGTAGGGTCAGGACTCAAAGGGGTGAACACTGGATTTGGGGGAGATGAACTAGTTTCCAGAGTAACTGTGTCACATATGGCAAGTGACTCAAGCCAAACCCTTCACAAGGATGGATGTGCTATGTCAAATTATGTCAAAATTAAACTGTTTGCGAAGCAACCAGGTCTTGCCATATCTTACTTGTTCAGAGACTTGAGTTGCTCCTGTTTAAACACATAGATTCTCAAAATTTACATCAAAAGCTGCCTTGTCCCCTAAGCTTCAAATTTTCCGTCCAGCATATTACCTACTAAAAGCTTGGAAAGCTTTTAATTCCATCTGGTAATTTGAGAGGTGAGAGAACTTCAGGATTAAATCCAATTTTGTGCCTAAGGATTTGGAAATACAGTTCAGAAGTCCCCAGAGAGGAGTGATTCTTCTCAGATCAAGCAGCTCCACGCTTTGCGTTATCAATTGTATTATACTAGGAAATAAATGACAACCAACAGCAGCATCCTGCCGTGCTGAGCACCTTTCAAAGTAGAAGACTGACAGTAAAGAGCTTATAATTTAAACACCACGAAGTAGGGTAAAAAGGAAGCATCATATAGGAGTTCAGCAAAGGCTCAGAAAAGGTATAGAAATGATCAGAGGTTTTTATCATTATTATCTAGCTTTAAAATAGAGATTAACCAAAAAGTGCACAAGTGTCAACAGTCTCTTCAACCACGCACAGTATCCTTGGCGAAACAAAACACAAAGCTGTTTATAATCACTGCAAAACAGTGTGCTGTGGCTGCTGCTTTATCAGTTACTGACCATACCTTCAGCTGGCTCCTCAAAGGAGACTTTGCAGACTCAAAGGTGATACAGTGCATAGGTGCTGGGGCAAGTGACCTCCTGGTCTGCACATTTCTTCCCGATACAGTATCTGGGGAAGTCCTTAAGAACAGCATCCGACATGACATCGCTTAAAATCAGCACTCAGAGTTAGCTTCCTAGCAAGATTGTTGCTGTATGAAATTAGGCTCCCAATCTCAACATAAAACCATATACAATCGTCCTGTTTGCCATGGAACTGCAGGCCAGCTCATACTACTGCTAGCCACTGCTGCCCCAGGACCACCGCTGCCACCACCGCTGCCAGGAGGGCCAGCTATCCAGTGCTGACTGCGGCCTCAGGCTCAGGGCGGGGAAAAAAACCCCAAGAATTCAGCTTGCTGAAACTTTCCAGTGTTCTTGTTTCTGACCAAGCAGGTCTGACCTAGCAGGTCTTGTTTCTGGCCAAACGGTACTGGGAAATACCCTAAAGAGGAAGAACATGGCATTAGGCAAGGGTGTGCACTACAGGATGAGCTGAAAGTTTTCAGATTCAGATGCTGAGAGAAGCCCAAGCACAGCTTGACAACACAACCTGATCAATTATTCCTGGGAAGAATTCCATTTAAAAAAAAAATTATATATATATATATATATATAGGAAGGAAGGAAACAGAATGATCACCAATATAACTGCAAGCTGAAAAACTGGTATGGGTAGGATTTATGAAAGGCACTGGAATTTAAGACATCCATTCATATGTAACAGAAACAAATACCAAGCCTGTAGTGTAAGAACAAAACATAGGTAAACAGGCAGAGCTGTACTAAACCCTGCTCCACTCGATCTCCTGAAAATGAGTTTTGACCAAAAGGCCCGCAAAGAAGGTGAGATATTTGGGGAAGCTGATCTGATACTCTGATAGAAGCAAAGCTGGAAATCCAATGAGCAGTAAAAGGCAAACTGTAGAGCTCTTCCTTCTTAGGGGTTTAAATACAGAACTTTTATAAAGGTGGAAGAGTTATGTTACTACTTTGATTACTTGTATAGAAACATAAGAGGAAGTGAGTGGACCTAACAAATCCCCATTTGTAAAAGTCCCTGTTTAAGATGTTAATGCCCGTTTCTACCATTTCACAGAACACACCACTGTGGAATAAACTATTTTTAGGATCAATTACTGCTGATATGGAACAGTACACAAATTTCACGAGTCTCCACTGCTTAAGTAGCAGAGAGCTGCAGGCACGCACTACGTAAACCCTCCCAGCAGTTTTTAGTATGCTCACAAGAGCAAGCAGCCAACAGTTTTAGTCTACCAGAGAGATGAGTTGAGGGTAATCACTGCTGCAGATTCCACTAACGTTTGTGTGCCGAGTCAGAAGGGCAGGGGGAATAGCACGTTACACATCACAAGTTTGGGACTGAAAGGAATTCCATGTTTTAAAGGAAAATGGTCATCCTGAAAAGAGACAATAGGAGTAAAAACAGCTATAAGGACTGTCTTCAGAGACATATATGGTCTAGCAAAAACAGGCATTTCATACACTTATTCAGATTGTCAATTAATGTCTTACCTAATTGTGTTCTGAAAAAAAGCCAGAAGAAATTATTCTAACAAAAAAGTCTTAGGGTTTGGGGTCTTTGCTGTACTTCAGAAACACACAATTACCAAACTAATTTATTAATTAATAATCCTTTTATTCTAATAGGACCTTTGTTACTACTATGAATGAAATCAGGCCTAAAAAAGGTGAACTAAATCAAGAGCACCAAATAACTTACACTGGCATGTATTAAAACTTTGAAAATACCAACATGACTATGTAGTCATTGAAACACACCTTCATCACCACCACAAAACCCTAATTCCCTGCCACTGATCTTTTCCGAGCTGCTCACACTGGAGTGTGCCATTAGTACCGCAAAGGCTGAGAAGTAACAAGCTTCCCAACCAGACCCAGAGCCCTTTCTTGAAAGTTTTCTTTTCATGCTTCAGAGAGATTTCATACCTTTTAATTTTTAAATATTTTAATTCTCCAAGTTTCACAAGTCCAGGTGGCTTCACTAACTAGCTTTTAGTGTTCAGTCTGCCTTTACTGAAATTATGAATCTTAATTAAAAAGTATTTAAATTTAGCTGAGTCATCTCACAATTGCTCATCTAAATCCAAAGGCATTTTCTAAATTTAAAGCTGCATCATTTCTTGTTCGTTCACTGGCCAAAGAAGAAAGTTATCACTCCCAATGTATGACTACGTGCTACTATTATTAGTAGCGTTAGCTCCTCAATCAACATCCCAGGACTTAGTCTCTCCTATGACTGGTCACGTATGTTCACTTTCCCCAAGGTAAGAAAACCACGCTATTCCAAACTTACTCTGGCCTCAGGTTTACTTTCACTTATGCCATTCCTTTCTATACTCCAGCACACCATTCACATGCACACCAATCTGTCCTTATTCTCGACAGTTCTGAATAACACATGCCCTTCAACGCCCATTTCAGGTGACAACGCTATCCCACCAATTTTTGTTACAGGTATAATACAGTTTTTAAATCCTACACCAGTAGTTCTTGTTCCTCTGGTTTGCTGGCTACACTCCTTGCATTACTGTGCAAATATCCCAGTTCTTTCAGAAACGCCACACCCAGCTTTCTGGCTGTTTTACTGAGCACAGCCTTTTCACCAATTACCCAATTACTCTTCTTATCGAGTGGAATACTATCCTTCTCTATACTGTCCATCATTTTCCCCTCTACTATTCTTTATGTATGTTACTCTCTTCCTGCATAACAGACATGGTGATGAACCAAGTCTCTCCCACACATCTCCTTTCATTTCTTAAAGTTCTCCTCATCATGTCAGGCCAGACAGTCCAGTGAGACCTACACCCCAAACACAAAAGCAGAGCCTATCTACTGAGAAATGTTACTTTCATAAAAACCTCTTCCTAGCCATATACCAAATATTCTTTGTAACTCAGTCCTTGAGTCAACATCATCCTGTTGCAATCTCCATGCAACAACTTCAAGTGCTGCCTAATAAACTAGGCAACAAGACAAGATGGAAATACTGTTTCCTACTCATGTGGATGTTCCAATATTCCCACAAGTGAAGGCTTCAGTGCTCTTTGAGTTGATCCAAACATTAACATGACTCTGCTTTCCCCTAGCCATTGACTTCCATTACACCTCCAGAATTTTATTAGGTCCCTAGTTTTTCACATTTGGCCAAAGCTAGCTAAAAAGGAGGAAGAATACAGCACAACTATAAAAGCATCCTTCTTCAGGACATCCACATCATAAAGAACATCCTTAAACAGAATATCAATGGCACAGCTTAATTTTCGATGTCAGAAGAAACTACCGTCAGTTTTTTCCCCTGTGCTGCAAATACATATACTCACACAAACTAGCCAAAAGTTTTCTAAAAAGAGCACTGAACACATTCTTTTAATTATTTGTGTGTAGCAAACACTGGGGAGATGGCTAACTATAGCTCAGTTTCAAAGTCTGGGTGTTAGATTTACTTCTCTGCTTCCACTAGAAAATAGGAATATTTAGCAGAGCTTGTTGCTGTAAAATACTGATGTTACTATTTTGTAGCACGTCTCTAAAATAGCTCAAAACTGAGAATGATGACAGACTGAATGCTGTGATGACAAAGTTCATGTGACTCTCTCCCAAGCGAATTAAGTAGTTTAGTGGCAAAGAACTTCTTAAAACAGTTTTTGAATGTAATTTAGTCAACTGTAGACATAGAAGTTTTGAATTATGCTGGTATAGCAGAACAAAGATTCTCCACTTAAGCACAAGAAGCATAATCAGAACAGGGAGAAATAAAACAAGCTCTCTACCTAAGTCCAACAATGTCACCCAATACAGTTTAAGTGATATACAACCAAAAGAGTAATTCCGAATTTAACCACAGGCCTATGTGTCATTTTAGTTTAATTGCAACATATTTTTTCCTTGTCACGATAGTCTCTTTTTAGACTACAGACTCTCCTCATCTCCAGGATACCTACTCAGACTGTAAGAATGGAAGGATAATTCAGACGAGCAAAAAACTGTAGCATTAGTTGCACAAAATGAAGAGAAGCCAACGCAAAGTTTGTTAATCATGGGTATAGTCCTACCAAACAATCTCTACTTTCAAATAGAAATACACAAGCAATCTTAAAGAGTCAAAGTACTGTTACAAAACCATCTGACACTGGGATGAGCAGTCTCCTCAGCCTTCCTTACCTGGACAGTCAACTTCATCACTCTCGTCCTCGCAGGTGGGCCAGCCATCACACTGCCAATTTGAAGGGATGCACTGGATGCTACCACTCCGACACGCAAACTCCCCTGGAATGCAGCGGAGCTCTAGGAAAGAAGAAAGTTGTGCTTTGTTTGAAGTGTTATTTATTCTTGCAAGTCTATACATACATTAATCATCCGTCATGTAACGTATCACTGAAGCGTAATCAACAAAACCTCTGGATACCTCAGCCTGTTACAAACTGCTTCACTTCAGATCACTTCCATGTTTTAAGCTGCGCGTTTGTGGTTTTAATAGACAGGAGGGCCAGCTTCCAGCACTTGGGAAATAATTCTCTTAGACATCCGCAGTAAAAACTTCCTGATACAGACACCAGGTGTGCAGCTATCACCATAGCATTACCCATTTACCCCTTATGGGGCACTGAGGACTAGTTATTCACCTTTCTCAGAACCAAAGTTCAACAAAAACATACTATGGTAGTTAAGTGCTAGATTAGGCAGTAAATTCAACATCCTATTTCTATTTCAATCACTACCTATGTCAGGACCCGCTAGACTTGCACAAATGTCCAGCCTGATTTCGAGCCATTCCGCAGGAGTATGTGTAGAACAATTTCTATATCCATGAACCTGTTTTCACTTTCTAGCTTAAGCTCTTTTGTAGAATTTTCCCATATGAACACAACCTTTATAAGAAACTGTCAATATCTGCAAACATGTAGTTCCTGCTTCTGCAAGAGCACTGCCTACCCGCCATCATTATACTGACAGACCGCATTAGCATTATAAAACGTACAGCTTTTTTCAAAGTTTTTTTATATCAATTCCATCTATCAAATGCCAGAACCTGATAATTCAGCTTCGTTTTGTGTCCCTCAAAATATTTAGCAGAGGAGAAACCTCTAAAATAAAATTTAAAATACAGGCATGTATTATCTCATCCGCAGTTTATAACCTAAAAGAAACAAAAAAAAGAGCAGAGCTGTAATTGTACTTTTTCCCTTCTTGAAGCACGCGTCTAAATTAAATCAAGGCAGAAGTCACATTTAAGCGTTCAGACATGACCGGGCATCATAAAACCAGGCATCATGCAACTCTCAATAAAAGCTGTACCCGTACACCTAGTAATTGGGATAGGATATTGATAACAGGCTTCTAATTTGATGTTAGACTAAAATGCAGTTCTAGTCCTGGTTTCTCTTCAAAGCACAGACCTGCTCTTCTAGAAAAATAAAAGCGGGCACGTCCTCTTAGCAACCACCTACTCTGAGCAAACATCCAGGTCACCAAATGGCTAAGAACTCAGGCAGACGTGGCAGACTGCTGACGGCAACGCCAGACCGCGCAGCAAGGCAAGAGTGCTCTCACCCATCCAGGGTTTTACTCAGTCCAAACAGCTAACAGGGAATGAGCACAGGGAAAATGTGTTTAAAAAAAATAATTAAAAAAATAATGATCTACCAGCTTAGGTCATAATTATCCTCCCCACCCCAGAACAAAAACTGAAGTATTTTATTTAGCCAAAAGAGGGAAAGGAAGAATAAAAGGTTTTATTCCCCCTGATTAGGGGAATAAAACGTTAAGATTCACTCACTCAACACAGCAAGGGAGAAAATTTAAAGTCTGTCTTTAAGGTGGGGGGGAGGTGTGGGGGAACCCAAACCAAACACACACAAAACCTCAAGCTGAAATGAAAGCCATTCAAATTTCAAGTTCACAGAAAAGCATCAACTCTGCAGTGAATCATTGCAGCTTCTTTCACCACTTCTGCGCTATGTCAGCACGCGGCGGGAGGATTCTTAGAAAGTTCTGCTATCGCAGTCTCAAGTATGGAATTTACACAGGAGCCTGCGGTAGATATTGTCACACGTGAAAGACTATCCTCAGCCCAGCTCCAGGTTTCCATTGCACCCACTTGCAGTTATGGTAAAATTCAACTCCAAATTGAATACACTCTTAATTTTTTTACTGCTTGATTTTAAGGGAAGTCACGCACACCCCTGTGAAGAAAGCTGTTCTGCAGCCCTCTGGTTTCACAGGCAACATCCACCTCTAAAGCACTAGAAGCCGACGTGCACATGGGAAAAAATAGTAAAGAATACTTTTGTCTCTCTACGATTTCATACATGCTATTACTGTTTTACGTACAATTACATATGACTGATTTGGATAAAAGGATGACTCCATCCCAATATTATAGGCATTAAAAAAATGCCAGTTCCATGCTGTAATGTCATTACTTCCCATATTACAGACGCTCCTCTCTGAAGAATGTGGATACATGGAAGAGTACAAACCATTTCTACTAAAACACGACTCAAACCAGCTGAACGATTGTTCCCAATGGAAACCATGCTATAGCACTAATTATTTCAGACCAAGGAACACGAACTGCTACGCAATTCTACTGCAGAGGGGAAGAAAGCGACACTAAAAGAAATACTGTGAAATGAAAATCTCCATATTCTGCAAACACTGCCAGTAACACCTCTTGAGCCATCCTAACCCAGGGTCCCCATCCCCATGCGTTATTGAACTACCGAAATCATCGTGCAGTTTCTGGAAGAGTTTCATCCAAATTGTTTTGCTTCTATGTGCTGCTTGTTGTGGTTTAGCACAAAGAGAAACAAGGTGCAATCATCTGAGAAAAATCTAACCGCCTCTCTCACTTGTGCTCGGGGGAGGTTGGACATACCCAATTGGCTTCCTTGAGCACGGATGCTTAAGATCGGCTCTTTTAGAAACCCTTTGCCATTGATGGAGTACAGATTTCCAGTAAGGCCCCACCATACACATATTGGTGGGCTATCACCCGGACAAGATACAGCAGTGGGCAGGCGGCTCAGCAGTGTGGCCAGCCCCGCAGTGCCCAGCCGAGGGCAAGGGCCATCGGCCGATACTGTCCCCTCGGCCCCGTGTGCTCCACAGGGCCCTGCACACCGGGCTCCAGACTCCTGCAGCCGAGTACATCGGCCAGGCAGGGCTGGAGCCTTCAGAGGTAAAATACAGACAAAAAAATAGGCAGAAGCCTATAATGAACCTGGGGGATACTCAGCCAAGGAATGGAGGAAGTTGGGAGAGGCAAGGATGCACAGCACAGGTGCTAGTCCCCACAACTCTGTCAAGCATTTCATTTCAGTAGCCTATTTTTAAGTCAAAACAGCAGAAAAATGAAAACATTTCAAGCCTGTCTTTACCGCAGAAAAGGCAAGTCACGCTGCCAGCAGCGGAACAGGATTCATATGCAGCTCTGAAGACATATGAGCAGTAGCAAACAACAGTACACAGTGTAATCATCCGTCTTTCCTGAAATGCGATGACTTAATGCACACTCAGACTTTGTACTTTTGAGGAGCATGGTAAATAAAAAACTGGCTCTTCACCCATACCAGATATCCAGTTCTTCAAAAGAAAAGCAAAGTTTCAAAAATACCAATCCCTCTTCTGTCCCTGAAGTCAGATATCCCACACTGTTCATAGCTATCGAAGGTAACTCGCAGCAAGAAGAGATGAGAAAGAAAAGTATCTTAAACTATCACCTCCTAGCAGCACTAAACCCACGTATTTTCCACCACCTGTTAGAGCAGAAACATACAGTATTTTCAATATTGCTAGAAAACCTGTAATGGCACAAGTTCAGCTACAAGCAAGCAGCTGTTGCAGCAGAGGCACCGATACAGCATCAGCTAACGGCATCAGCAACTGCCTAGAAGGGAAAAAATGGAAACGCAGCCATCTCCAGCGTTCACGTACGAGTTACATCAGCACTATTATGATTCACATATGAAATTCTAACATAAAAGGCTTCTTTTTCTTTGAAGGATCAGATGCAGTCTTTGCTACGCTACAGCACAAAATTTCGTAGACAGAAATCTCATTTTAGAGCAATCAAATTCATCTGGCATTTGCTGGGAAGGAGGGAGGCACGTAAAACCCTGGAAATAGCAGCAATTGTAGTTTTTTTGCACTATACATAATACAAACTTATAAAATCTCACGAGGTTCAAGCACTGTGAGAACGTGAAAACACTCCTAGCAGCAAGGTGTCATTATAGCCTCTTCACTTTCTCATCTCAAAGCACTTCTACAATGTTAACCCTCAACAACCTTGCCAACCACTGCATCCCTCTACCAGTGCTTACAACGAAGTACAGAAAAAAATACATTGCCTGCCAAAGGCTACAGATAAGATGAGCCCCGCAGCAGAAGTCAGTGGTCCTGACTGCACACGCTTCCACGGCAATACCGCATTTCTTCCCTAAAACCCAAGCAACCTGCCGGTTCACCAGCGTGCTCCTGCCTGAACAAACATTTGTCTTTCAGAAATATCAGCAATTAATAGCGATGTATTCCCTGGCAACATTTCACCTGTCCTCTCTAACAACAGCCATAAGAGCTATAGATCAGCCAGAGGGAACAAGAAACTCCTTAACTTTACATAAAAAGAGGAGAAGAAAAACTGAAACCACGTTCAGATCATGCTTCAGTTCTACAAGCTTAATACAGAACCCAAGATGAAACTGTCAACTAAAAGCCAAAAAAACCAATACCAGTTTCTTGGGACACATCATTAGATAACATAACCTGCCCACGAGACACTCACCTGAGAGCAGTCTTGCCAAAGCTAGTTGTGGACCTGTAATTTGAAATTTAAAAGAAAACTCACAAAACAGTTGGGAACTTAATTAATCAAACACCAGAAATAACAGGCAAGATTACAAATTTAAACTGTGCCATACAAACAACAGGTCTTCATCTCCTTTAGCCACCAAATATTATTTTTCTAAGTTAGTCAGCAATAAAACAGGTAAGATTTTTGATAAAACAGGCAAGATTTGACTAATAGAAAAATCTAGGTTTCATACAGGAAAAAAAGAAGCTTTCGAGGTGGTTGCTCACACTCTTACAGAAAGCTTTTGTTCCAAAGATTTTCCCAATTATATGTTGAATGCCAGGTGTTTCACGGCTCTCATCACTTATTTCAACATAGGGCTCAACTAGCTTTTTAAATTTCCTTTACAGCACACTCATTTCCAGATTTTCTGCTACGTGCTCAAAATAGGCATTTACAACAAGCATTATCCATAGGAAGGACTTCATAACAGATGAATAAAATATACACCCATCCAGCTTTAATTTCCAGCCAGCTTCACATGTTTCATAAAACAAACACATTTTTGCCATTATAAAACGATCCAGGAAGCCCTTTCAGGTTTAGTTATCTCGTGTAATCTTTCCATGTAATTGAGAATGTTTTCTTTCTGGAGCCTGAGTGCTGGGAAGTCGTCATGCATCCTTCCCGCAGCAGATGCGCACTCGGTCAGCACGTTGCCCTGTGTGTTACATGACTGCAACCTGTATTTTCTGCTTCATTTGAAGTCTTTCAGAGATGCATTTGGGCTAGGACACCTCCTACTTGCATTCAAACTGGAACTAATTTCTCATTCATCTTCCCCTTTATAATGCAAGGGATAAGAGATAATTAGTTACTCAAAATAATTGTTTTATTTGAAAGAAAGGCAGAGAGGATCTATATCCAGTATCCAAGACTACTTTTCAACACATTAAATCTCATTTGAGAGCTTCCAATATCAAATCAAGACTGTAATAGGCACATGAGAAAAAGTGTTGATTCAGTACAAGTTCACCTTGCTAGTTCAGTTTTCTGAATGAATGTGATGAGTCGGCTTTGAAATTGCAAGCTTCAGATCAAATGAAGCTATTGTCTGTCCACATTAATTTTAAGTCAGATCAGTTTGTGCCCCAGCAACAAGAAAGATCGCATGCTCCAACTAATTCAGCAGAAATATAGTTGTACAGATCGAGTATCAATTAATGCAGAATTGAGGCCTCCTAACAGTTATCTGCCAATGAAGGTAGAACATCTACTAATGTGTTTAACTTTTTTTTTTACGTATTACCTCTAATAGAAGATATTTTCTGATATGCTGGGATTATAGACATCTCCTCAGAGGCAGAGCAGATAGTTTCAGCCCTGTGCTACCAAAAGCTGCCCTGCAAACAGAGCTGGGACCTTCACCTCCATACCTCCAAGAAAAGCCTTGATCACTGACCTGCATGGAGCCATACCAGATCACACCACCGTGGGGGCAAGAGAAGCAGCAGGGATGGAAATAGCTCTTGGGAATGGGCAAAAACCAGCAAGCTGTAAAAATTTCTGCCAAGTGACAGAAGCCAACTGTCCATGAACTTCAAAAAAGCACCTCTATAGTCTACCAGCACTATTTACTCATCGAAACACTTCTGCAAAGATAAGCTGGTGGGCGAATGAGAATGCTTTGATATCGTCTCCACAGGATTATTTGTCCTCCCTCAATTCAAGGCAGAGATATAAAAGAAATTTAGCCCAAAGAAATGCTACATCCAATAAAAATGCCAGCGGCCCCGTCTCAGGTACATATAATAAACACCTCCTGTAAAGCATTAGGTAAACACATCAAAGTTTTCAAAATAAATTTCAGCCTTATATTTCCAAGACACTGAAGTTCACCATTACAGGAACCAGTGGAAAGAATGGAAAGCCCAACCTCTTCTAAGGTAGAAAAGCATCCCTGACAGACAGGAGATTCCCCTTACTTATAAACCATGTGTTCCTAACTCTGATACACAAACCGCCAGTGGTACAAAAAACTCAATGCCTTGTTGATTCACTATTTAAGAGGTGAGTAAATGCATGAAACAACACAGATGAGGAGCCAGAGCTCTAAACTAAAGCCTTGAAAATGTGAATCTCAATTCAGGAGACTGCTTTCGTACAAAGATTAAACTCAGTGACTGCAATCACTGATTATGAAAGTTCGAGTTCTTCTAGTTGTAATGACTTAATTTCTCTTTATTAAAGAGTCCACCAGTCAGTAAAGTCTGATACATTAAGATATTCTTCTGGTAACTAAGGCTATGGATGCATGTTAGGTTTTAGATCCAGATCCATACTAGCTATGTAAACGCTATTTAACACAAAGAAATGCTACTTGATTTGCTACACTAATTGTTTGTTCTTGTCTGCTGAGCTTCATTGGTATGGAAACTGAAATTTGATTAAATGCACAAACCCAGCATTTAATGTTATTTCAATTATAAGCTATTAGTCTAACTGAAATGCATGTATTGTAATAGATAAGCTTTAAGTACATGGTTTGGTTTGGTACATAAGCACTTAACAAACAATGGCAGTTTTGTGTGGGGCTCACATGTACTTCGTTTATTTTGGTCGCATTTCTCAAGACTGGACCTGGTAGATCCTCTTGCATCATTTTTATTTGCAGACTGAAGGCAAACAGAAGACAAAAAGCCTTCCTGCTTTCTCAGTATAAGTCACTCATTGTCCCAAACCAGATGAGCCAACCTGTAAGAAAATATTCTGTTCAGATTTCAAGAGGCAATTACAGCTATCAAAAGCCGATTAACAAAAACTCGACAGGTGCTTAGGCCAGTAACTCTTCTTATTCAGATTTTAACTGGTCCAACAGGTCTTTCTTATATTTTATAATACTAAACTTACGTACTTAAGACCTGTACCTACACGTTGCACTATCATTTCATATTTTAACACATTTAAGAGCATGTTTACTAAAATAGAAAATTGTTTTTTTTCTTAAATCACCATTTCTACATATCCTGCCCCATGCTAAACTGCACAAGCATGGTCGGATCCTAGACTCTTCAGCAAGAAGCCTAACCCCCTAACTCAGCTCCTGGAGATTTCACCTTGCATCAGTGCTCAATAAATGCCTGCAAACAAGCATCAGAAACAAAACAGCAAAAGAAACACCACACCCTAACCATCATCATCAAAACCACATACAGCTCCATATCTAATATTCACGCTCGAGAGGAAGCATGGTATAACCAGTATTTCTCTAACTTTTATTTACTGAAGTAACAGAAACTTTGAAATATTCTTAATATTCCAAATACAATACCACAACAGTTCTCTCTGAATTTCAGCAGAGAGGTGAAAAAGCTGCCCATAAGCTAGCCTTCCGCACTTGAAAAGCAGTTGTCATACCTTGGACTTCTCTCGAGTCCCCTGCTGAAGTTCACCGGAGCAGGCACCGTATCTCGCACGGAACTGCTGACGATCTGCCAGCTCGCAAACGGCACGGCAGTCCTGCCCGGCCTCCGCTCCAGGTGGCCACAAGTCTGCTGCTGGACAAAATGTTTTCAGTGACAGAGAAGCTGACCACAAACTTGAGGATGTTCTGACACAGTCTTTGAATGGTTTTTCTTGTTTTTAACTCGTCTCTGAGGTTATTGCTGATCCCACACATAGGCTCTGCTCTCGGGCAAGTGAAGCCGTACCCAGATGGTATTTCCCCTCAGCCCCAGATTGTGGAGAAATTTTCACTATCCATTTATCTCCCAGCAGGTTTCTTTATGCCACTTGGCGAATCTTACTTCCATTACATGTTTTTAGATTTATCCGTACCCCACCCACCGCTGCATTCAGCACATAACAAAGTCACAGTAGGAGAAAAACAGATTATGATAACTACACCTTATTTTCAGGGAAGAAAACTCTTTGTCAAGCTCACAACTCACCATCAGACAAATTATCCATTCCATAGACTGTTTACTAAAAGTTTCTCAGTAAAATTGGTTGTTTACTAGTCTTCAAATTAAAAGCCTACAGAAGAATAGAGAACTCCAATTTTCACCTTCAGCTCCACATTAGATACAACGCTCAGCCGTTCATCTGTGCTACTGAAAATGTGCCTAAGCACGATCCTTAGGTCAGGCAGCTTTTGTCTCTCACGGCCCGAAGGTGTGCGGGAAGGTATGAAAACACAACAGCACAGAGCCCAGGAAAGTAAAAGGGCCCTGTGCCAGGGACAGAGACAAACACAACCCACACCTATTTTCAAACTTGATTCCAGCTCCTGAAAATTAGAGATTCTGGAGTTACAATCCCATTTGGTATCAATGCATCAGTTCAAAAAAAGTAAGTAATACATGTTAGGGGCAACGGCATTTTCTGCATGACCTCAGCATGCAGCTTCATGAAATAATTAAAATTGTGACAGCACTCCAGCTGAAAACTGTAAATCCTTAATGAATAACTAACGAACATTCTGTATTACTCAGTGTTCTGTCATAGCAAGTTTTGCTAGATGACCCCAACATCCATCAGAAGATTTGACACCACGGTAAGGAACGCTGGCGGTCTCCTTCCCCTCATCAATGCAATACTCACTCTCTGCACGAGCTTGGAACTGACCCAGTTTCTCGTTGCTCACAAGTGTCATTCACTGCAATTCATTGTCTGCTCTTTGTCTGGAGGGCAGACTCAATGCCAGTAAGGAAAAAAAAAAAAAACAAAAAAACAACAGAAAACGAGACCCGGCATTCAGCCAAAGCAACAACATCAGAGCTTCTTGAATGGGAACCCTGGCTATGATTTCCTAAGACTTCGAAAATACAGACTTTGTGCTTTATAAATGTGGACACATATCCTAAAACTGAAACAGAAAAAAATTTATTTCCCAGTTCCCCGGTAGTGCTAAACCAAACAGAAACTTGCTACTTGAAATAAGCCGAAAGGATACTGTGAATTAGACAGCTCAGCATTCCAGACTAAAAAAAAACAGTTTATTTTCATAGCAGAGAGGATACCAGCTAAGCAACAGGCTTGCATTCCACCACCACCACCCACCACCCCAGAGAAACGGTTATATTATTATAGTAAGTAAATAAACAGAAGGGAAAAGCACAATACAGCACAGGCACAAAGAGCACTCGGGCCAAACAAAACCAAAGCCATGGGTACTCGAGAACCCTTTAATACGGCTCAAAATCAAAGCCTACATTTCCTCTATATTAACAACCTTGTTGAGGACTTCAGATGTTTCATACAGTCTTAGTGGGACTTCAGTGTTTTAGTAAAACAGTGACAAGTGACCAAAATCTGTGCAGCACCAGACCTCCACGTGGTTTGTCCTGTTGAGCAGTTGCCAGCCTGCCGACACATCCACGCCATCACTGCGGTGGGGTGGCTTCCCAGGCAGCAGTGAAGTGGTGAGCTGGGGTAATTGAACCCTTGGAACCACTGCAGGACTCCAAGAACGTATTGTGGACAGACAGAGGGGACATGGGGAAGACATAGCCTTATTAAATCAGTGGTGTCAGGCAAGAGTACCACAGCAGAAGTAGTATAGGGACATAGGAGACAAGCCCATTGGAGTCCAGGTTTCATTAGACCCACTACGTATGAAACACGCTCATGGGTGCTAAGAAAATAGCTCTATTCCTCACACAGAATTTAAATACAGTCACTCACACAACTTATAAATTCTCCCAAGAAATGTAGCAACCGAGAAAAAATCCACTAAGAACAACATCAGGAGCGAAATACTCAGCAAGTCATCAGTTCTGTCCAGAAAAGAGCACCATCACAAGCAGTACTTTCTCCCCCACAACCCATATACCCAGGTCAGGACAGATGGATTATCCTACATACACCACAAATACTTAAACCATCCAGGCACCTTAACTTAGCTACTTCGAGATTCCATCCTCAAACCTTCAGCTTCTAAACACAGGTTTTATGACAAGATCCTCATACTTCATTGAATCTAAATACTCTAAACCATCATATTGATGTACACATCCTCTTCTCGCTCAGTTGCGGTTCTTCACAAAGCTGGGGTCAATCTGAATAAGGATAAAGCATCTGTTTCTCAGCTCTGTTGTCACCAGTTTTCAGCATTACCTGCACTTCTGTCCTCCTAGGAGGCATCTGCACTGGTCCTTCACCACCACAATTTCCGATTCACCTTTGGGATGTGCCGAGCTACACCGCAGTGCCAGCAACCCTAGAAGGACCAGTCTGGTAATCAGAAGTATTTGAATACCAAGAACATTTCTTTTTTTCAGTTTCTGACAGTCTCTGCACTAGCTGCCTATTGGAAAACCTCTAAAAACCAACTTAGAGAAACTACCGATAAAAGTAATCAAGCAAGTACTTCCACATCTTAAGCTACCTGGTAGCTGCCTACCCAAAATTACCCCAAAAAATCTACACATGTGAGAGTTCCTCTCCTTTTCCCAACAACTATATTCTCGGGATTAGAAAAGTACACATCCTGTCAAGTCAGTTTGGGCCAATATTTGTTCCTATGCAAAACAGTTTTCACTTCAGAAGGACCACCAGGGAAAGCAGCTGTATTCCCTTTGACCAAATAAACTGTAGATGTTTAAAAAAAAAAAGAAAAAAGCTAAAACCCAACAACTACTCTATAGAGAACAGTTTTCCACAGAGGAAAGAATACTTTAAATCCAAAGTTTTGTACAAACTGTATTAGTATTTTCTTTAGATCAGGTTTCAACAAGAAGAGTATTCAGATGAAACACGATAACAGCAGTTCAAGAACTGTCAGAGCAATCAAGGCTAATTTGTAGCCACCATTAAATTGAGAGTAGGAATTGCCAGATTTCAGCAGTATTAGTTAGCAAGCCCATTTACTTTCAACAAGACAACACATGTTCCTACTTTGTAGGAAAACAAAGTTAATATCTCATCTTCTCATCTTTTTTTTTTTTAGTGCAGGATTCAATAGTATTTAGCATATCCTTAACTTTCAGCATGTGAACAATCCAAACAAATCTAATGAAAATACACAGTTTAAGGCCAAGTATGTATTTAGAATACCTTGCTGAATTAAAACATGAGGAACTACCATAGTCTTTAATGCCAAAGAGGTGACAAAATCCCACCTATGAAATCAGATCTTTTTAACCACTCCACTCTCCAAAAAACTAACGCCATTTCTTAACTTCAAAACCAAATGAACATGGAAGAAGCTCTCTACAGGGCCCTAAGGAAGGTCATAGTCTTAAACGAGAATCTAAAAATTCAGGGAGACAGGAAACCTGCACATGAGCATCATGCAAATGCAGGTCACACTAAAAAAAGCTTTTGCTCCCGTTTCATTTTTTTCTTCGCATCTTGTACAAGACTCGATGAGCAAGCACCTAGAACACTTAAAAGCAAAAATTCGATATACAGAAATATTCTGACCTCAAATACAGAAAACCCGTTTTATCCTTTGCACAGGAGCTGGTGCAGTGGCTGTCGTGTGCTGGAGCAAACAGCTCGTGCTTTGAATAGCATTCCCCCGCTCAGCTGAAGCCGAACAGGGCAGGAATGCAGCCAACGTCAGTCACTGCCGCGTTTGTCCAAGTTGTACCAGATACCGTGCTTTCTTCTTCCACAGTAAAACAAATATCTGAACAGAAAATTCATGTATCAAATCCCTAAGTTTAATAGTTCTATCAGAAGTTAGCAAATAAAAGTCCACCCCATTTATAAAAAACTACTTAACCCTTTAAGAGTAGTTTTCTCATTCCACACACCTTCTAACAGCTCCAGTACTGCCAGTGCTCTCCAACCAGCTTCTCCTATGCACATGTCAGGTACTACACCATGAAACTTGATCTGTGCCATTTTTTAGCCATCACATCAATAGAAAAAAATATATTCAACTCCATTATTGCTCAGAAAGACATAAATGAGCGCTCATATACTACAACATCTTTGGACCATTTCTCTCCAATCTGCTTATTACCAGAGTTGAAGGGGGACAACACTTCTGATTAAGCCTTTGCACTTGGGTCTCACTCCTGCAAGATTTTCCTAAATATTTTCCCAAGATCTCATTAAGGGAGTACATTTATAGTACTATATTTTAATTGGTAAAGAGTAATCTAAGTGTAACAAATAATTTCACAAGTTCAACAGAGAGAAAACACAAATGCAGTTTTGGCCTTCCCTGGATTAAAAGAAGTTGTAACATGTTTTGGAAGTTTAGCATACACAAGACAAAATGCAACTTGGGCACAAACTCAAACCAAGCAGGTGTTAGAAGCCGGATTATTTGTTTTCTTTTAAAGTGTATAAAACAAGACATATTACTTTCAAGTCAGAGGAAAAATTTTCATTTAAATTGCTAAAGAAATATTAGTACAGACAAAACATACAGATGCTGAGGGACAACTCAGTTGTATGTAAAATTCTTCTCACTCATGCCAAGGCAATGCTTGACACCTACCTTTGTATCCCATCTTTCCACAGAGATCCGAGGGTAGAGCTGGGCTGGGAGAGTCATGGTCCAGGCCGGAGCCAACCTCCCTCAATACAGACCTGAGGGCTGCATTCATCCACTTTAAAGAGCAGGCAATGCCACAGCAGCTGAGGTTTGAGTGCCAAAACACAAGCCAATGGAGGCTTCACCATTTCAAAGCAATATCTGAAGTGCCCTCAAGAAAACACAGTTGCAGCCAGCTCAGAACACCCAGCATCGTTCTACTAGAAACCACAGTTAATCCCACTTTTCTACTAGCTTTGGTTCCCAAGTCATCTTATGGGGTAGCCCAAGTAACTGGTCTCACAGTGGGAAAGGTATGAGGAAGCTCAGCAGAGGAGGCATATGAAAGAGAAGACAACATGGGAAAAAAAATTACACAAATGAAAACACGACAAAGAAAAATCAGTAAGTTAAAGTGCAAGATAGCAGGGAATGTCCCCAGAGCAGTCACCAAAAGCTAATTGTACGTTGCCACTCACCAAACTGGCTGATAATTGTCAAGCACTAATCAATAAACAGAAGTTAAATATAATGGTTAGATCAACCAATTTCAATTGTAACTAACTAGAGGAAGTTGAATGTTATCTTGATTAGCTATAGTTAACGAGGCAACTATCAATTTCCATGAAACTTAAAATTGTATTTCTAAATAATCTTAACTGGTAGGCATCAAAAACTTCCTTAGGAGTTCCATAGAGCAAACACCATTAAAATGCTGTTCATCAACCCCAGAATTAGCAGGCTGACCCTTTAATACAAAGACAAAACTAGAAGTTTCACAGGAAACCACAAGATGCCGGAGGATTTCACAGTTTGGGGAACGCGGATTAAAGGTTAATCTCAAACGCACATTTTTAAGCAACTCAGTCACTAGAGTTCTACTACAATTAATCAAGGACTTCACCAAACGATCTGTGATCTCGCCTCGGCTCAAAACCACCACTGGAAGTACAATGCAAAGGTGTGAGCCCGCCATGCCAGGATCTTGAAAAAAAAGATAAAACCATAAACCCTTCCAGAGTGTGGAAAGCCATAACAGAACAGGCACTGCCAGGCACCCAACACACTTATCGCTGCTGAAAAACTGGTGGGTCCTGGCACCCAAACTATCTTGGGAATCCATCAAACTGTTCTTTGTAACTGTAGCATGAGAGGGACGCATGCACAACACTGTATTGTGACAGGAAAAATAAGCTGCAACTGCAGAACAAGCAACAGACTGGCAACTGGACTTACCAAAGGAACCTGGTGTTTGGAGTCTCTACCACAGGAAATGATTAAAAATGTGCTAGAAAATATCCTTCAAGAATTGCCTGGGTTTACCAGATTTTGTTTTGGGACAGGAAGACGGACGACCCAATCTCTTAGTACCCCTTTTAGCCATAACTTTCTATCAGTCTACACAGAACAAGAGATTAGCAAGCCTTTTCCCATCACAGGTTAGCCCTTGAGATCACAGGGGCAAAGATCAGCAGAGCCTCTCATCAAGCCTGCCATTACCCGTGATCTGTTTCTTTCCTATCTCAAGGACTTCCTTGTTCTCGCTATCAGCTATTTCATGTTAAAATACAAAACAAACTCGAGCACCCACATTAACCCCTTGAAGGGCGGGACTGGCAATGCCACCGAGCTGTTTCCACGGTCTGCTCTGGCCACACTTCAGGTACCAGAAGACCAATTCGGCGAGGCGAACGCTGGCTCTGCCACAGCGCAACGCATGTGAGCGCAACAGGAAATTCTGCTCATCGCAAAAGAAGTTATTTATATGCATCCCATAGGATGAAACGAGACCTTATAAAAGTTGCAAGAAATCACCACGTAAAAACCCAGAGATGCAGGCATTACTCAGAAGACAGATTGTGAAGGTAGTTACTACTCTTGCATTACAATTCAACATCAAAACCAGCCCTAACAAAGCTAATTCCAGGGGACGGAATAATTCATTGAAGTCTTGGCTGGTTTTCTGATATTCACTGGGGGATTTTACATCTTTTGTACTTAGTATCTAAAATTCCCCTGTCCAGGCTAGCTGTGCCTTTCCCCCTCACTAGGGAGAAAGCAGCAGCACTTCCACAGCTGCCTCCTCCCGCTACAGAGCGGGCTGCAGCAGTGCTCTCTTCTCCATCCCTTCTGCTGTTCTGGCCTAATCTTCCTCTATGCCCAAACCTACCGTGGGGGCACAGAAGTTGAATGTTTGCAAATCCCCAGTTCCCTTTCTGTTCTATTACTTCGCAGAACCAGAGCAATGCATGCAAACAGCCCTCTGCCTTTCTTCTCCTTTGCTTCTTAGCCATGGCTAGTAGAGCAAACCCGGTCGCACCTCAAAAAATTTGCCGTATAATTACCATTAGGAATTACCAGTCTTAAAAGTATCAGACCTGCTAATAAGGTCTGATACGTTCTGCCTCGTCTCTCTGCTACACTGATAGCAGCCGCAGGAAAGCCTTTTCAAATCCATCAGCCTCACTTTGCAGCACGTAACAGCAAAGAGCAGAGCACAGGAACAAGGGGAAAAGAGCATGCTAATATGTAACAGTAGGGGAAAAAAAAAAAAAACACCAAATCTAAAACCAGTAAGTTAAGAAGTAAGGGGGTGGGGGGAACAGAAGACTGGAAGACAGGCCAGCCCTACTTTCAGCAAAACTAACAGAGGAGGTGTGATAAAAACCCTTCTGCCCCTCACACCTAGAAGCCCTCACGTGGGAATTCAGCTAAATACAGAGACAGGGACTGTAGTTAGCAACGACATGGAACCAAGTATTACGCACCACAGCTAAGGTAGAGACAGCAAACAAAAAGCAACATAAGGGCTTCTATTTGCCTACCAAAAACTCTCTAGAGGCGAGGAAGGCTGGGCCCAAGTCACATTTTATGACTGATATATTTGGGTCTCCAACTGAATTAAGCGATAGAATTCAACTAGCCAAACCCAGTCACAGCACGCAAGCAGATCACCTTGAAATGACGTTGGTTGAGGGTTTGTTTAGATTTCACCAAGGAACTCTGCCTTGCATTTAAGACCTACAACTTTTGACTGAGTGACAAGAAAGAGCTGGCAATTTAAACACACTTGTCAGTCATGTTGTGGCAAGGTACCAACACCCCACCAGTAAGAGCGCAGCCTCCAGCTGTGTACAAGCAAGCACCAAAGCGAATGAAAAGTTCAAACTTTAAGCTAAAGTTGTGGGGCTTTTTAATTAGACCACTTGCACTGGCAAGTCTTTCTAAGCACTGCTGCTTAGGTAAGTTGTGAAAAATATTTTAAAAAATTACTTCCTCTAGCTAGCTTTGAAGTGGAGAAAAAAAAGCTGCAAGAGCAAGAACTCAGTTGGCTTTTAGCTGCCTGGCAAATGCTCTAATAAGAAAACCCGATGACCTACATTCACGAGGCTCTGTACTAAACCACTATTACAAAATCCAATATAAAGCCTGACCATGTTTAAGTGTTTTCCATTAGCAAGCAGCAGTATCTTGTTAGAGAAATATGAAAACATGTTATTGTCTTCAGCGATGATGATCTTAATTAATCCTCTAAACACTATTCTGAAACAGGTCATCCTGATCGTTCCAGACTGTTTAAGTTCCCAATGTTACATAAAGACACCGAAACCTTTGCTTTTTGATTGTGCAATGGCATGTTAACAGAAACAGGAACTTCTTACATCTTCTCACCTTGTGCTGCAAAACTGAATTCATAACAATTTACATCTCTGATGCTCTGTTGACCACCATCAGAAATGCACTAGTGTTCAGAAACTCGGTCTATATCCAAGCTTAGTCCCGGTACAGTTTATTGCCACTCAGTTAACCTATGACAGAAATATTTCTTCACATAGAGACAACAGCTCTCAGTCAGATAACCTGAAGCAGATGTTTTGAGTTGTCCCGGAAAAGACATTATTAAGCCAAACCCTCCTGTGGTAAATATCACCCAAAACAAGTGTCTGAACACCAGATATAATCAATTCAGTAAGTGTTTAAAGGAAATATATACCCATGTAGTTGGAAGAGTCCAATACATTCAGCTTCAATTCACATTAGCAGCTTCCAAACACATAATGAGCAACACAACTCAAGGAGAAATGCCCTACTTTTAAAAAAAAACAACAAAACCTCATTCAACAATGCATTATAAAGCAGGCAACTAGTCAAAACAAGCAGCTTATGGTCAAAACAGTTAGAAAGGGAAAGAGGGAAACACTGGAACAAAAAAAAAAAATCCAAGCAGAGATTCTCAAAGGCACAAAATTACCACTGAAAGTCCACAGGCTCAGGAAAAAAAAAAAAAAAAATTTAACAGCCCACGGTACCTTCAGGACCCCAAGTCTCCACAGCCAGGGCTGATGTCACGGTGTGTTGAATGTACCTGTCGCTGCCAGCAATGGCAGTAGCATAAAACAGACTCATGTAACCAAGACGGGAAAAAAATTAGGAAAAAAGGAAATTTTAGTTAATTTTCTCTCCTAATTTACTAAGACCCATCTCACCCTAAATGCAGAAAAATCAGTCCACGTAAAATCACTGCCTTTCAGATTGCCTGAAAAGATGCTATAGTTGAGGAGGCTTAAAAGAAGGTTTTATTTATCTGAAGAGCACAGCAAGAACATGGATACAAAGCTAGTGTCAAATTAACATGGAAGTACAAAGAGGTGCCTGATTCGCTGGAACTGAATTGTGAAGGGACTACACATTCATCTCGGAGTACATAAAACCTCCCGTCACTCTGCAGTACTCATTTGATAGCTCCAAGTACAGATTTAAGCTAAGCAAGCTGCAGTATCCTATCTAAACCAGTAAGAGAGTTGCTACAATACACAGATTTAAAGAAGCAAAGAGAAAAACAAACACCAGTAGGAAAATAAATCCTAAGTCCAAATACTCTTCTCTTTCTGAGGAAATCCAGGCACCTCCCCAAAAAAAGACAAGGGAGACTTCTTCACCATTGATTAAAATGATAAATTTGGTTGTGTACATCCTCTGTACTTGCAAGAACCAGGTTTTCCCAATTTGCACCTTTTGTTTCAGGATCAAGCCATATACCATTTAATCTACTAAATGGCTGATCTATATGAGACAGTAGACTCGAGATATTAAATGAAGCAAGCTAAAAAGCAAAAAACATTGGCAAAAAGATGCGAGGCCACCCTGAAGCGATGGGCTCCCTTCCATGGAGGAAGGAGAGGCATCACCATGGACAGCTCAACCACCACACTCATCCTGAGCCTCCCCGTAAACAGGATGGATGAGCGTATCCCAAATGGAATTCAGAAATTCCTCCTACAGCAAGGAATCCCAGCTGCAACACCCCATCCAGCTGGATTACTTCACATTAAGGTTCAGGAATACATATGGTTTGAGCAAAATTTGAGTTGCCATAGAGGAAGCCTAATGCTACGGGTTTCAAAGCCAGTGGTGTATAACCTGAGCAGACAAGAGTTAGGGTTTGTTCACAAGAAGGACGCTTCTGCCAGTGTGGCTACAGCACCACAAACCTCTAAAGTAGACACATTAGAGCACCAGTGAAAAAAAAAAATAATTTGCCTTAAAGAAGCAAACCCCAGTGAAAACTTGTCTTGATCCATCAAGCATCAGCTGCCGACAGAGATTTGATATCAAACTGGAGTGACAAATGTTCTGACACAGTATGGAAAATGCCATTTTCTAATTTCTAAGAAGCTACAGTGCTCGACACCAACAGAGTTCAGGGTCAAATCTACCCACCTGTAAAAGCACACAGCCAGCTATGAATCTCTGCTGAACCTTTTCAAGCAGCAATTCAGCTGTCTGTAGCACTTAGTACCAGCTATAAAGGAAGTTGCTTGAAATCAGTTTTACGCAGTATCTTCTCCCACATAAAAGCCTCTAGCTGTAATAATACCAGGTTAGCAACTCCATGGAGTTTTGGGGGGTTCTTTTTGTCTCTTTAAGAGCATATCATAAGCCCTATATATATACTGCACTGCCAAAAAAACAAGCCAAAACAAAGCAAGGCACACACAGAGCAGTTTCAACATCTACGTTAGTTATTTCAATAAGGCTGCCTACACTGACCCAATTGTGTTTCAGCTGTACTGGGAACTTGCTTAATCGCAGTTCACTAATATTGTTACGTTTTATTAGTCTGGATCATAAAAGTAATTTTGAAAAGAAAGAACAAGGGGATTTCAAAGTTACAATAACAACCACCGTCATTCTTACTCTCCTGTTTACAAAGGAGCGAGCATCACCCAGGCGCAGTCGCATGGTGGGATGGGAGGACGGTTTCCAAACCTGCAAAGCCACTCCAGGCAGCCTCACGCTTTGGCTACTGATGCTCTTTGGCAAGAGCAGCCCAAGATACGCAAGGGCTCTGCCAAGCTCCAAGTGAGTTCACGCCCGAAACGCAAGTCCAACTGAGCGATATAGCTACAAACGCAGGAGTTTTCAACCAGCAAACACCAACCATCTCTTGAAAGTTGATCGTCTTCACATTTTAAAGCACCGTGCCTAGCAGCTACCACACAAACCCCATCACTGAATTTCCCTAAAAGAAGCAAACGCAGAACTAGGAAGATGATGTGTGAACTGAGGTGCAACAGGGTGGTTTTTTTAATCTTTCTGGTGTGATCATACGGCACTTCGAAAGTGAGGTTTTTATCTTGTTTTGCTGGCACCCAAGGCCCACAACATAACAGCAGGTAAGGAAGAAGCACCTGAAAACTTAGTCATGCTGCCGCATTTCCACTGCCAATTAACTGTAGGGTTATGTAGTTTTCTACCCAAGCTTTCAAAGTTCAAATTCATTATTTTACCCTATCTCACAGCTCTCTCAGGACCCAGGCAGCCAGCGCAGGGGTCAGCGTTTCAGCCCACGACTCGGCCGGGTCACAGCTCTTTTAAAAAGTGTGCCGAAGCGGCAGAGACACCGCCGGCAGAGCCCAAACCAACCCCCCGGGACCGGCTGTGGGCCACGGCGGGAGGGGACGGGGACCAGCACCGGCGCCCCTCGGCACCCGCCGCCCTGACCTCCCGGGTTCGCCACCGCTCACCCGGAGGGTAACCCGGCCGGCCTCCCGCGCCGCGGGCGCCTCTCGCCCGGGCCCGCCACCCGCTCTCCCACCCGGGGGAGCCCCGGCGCCCCCCGCGCCCGCACGGCTCCGGGCCCGGCACCCGCCCGCAGGCTGAGGGGGGAAGGACCGGCCCCGCCGCCCCTACCTGGCCGCAGCGGCTCGGTGATGCTCAGCACCAGGAGGAAGAGGAGGAGGAAGGTGCCGCTGTCCGCCTTGGGCACCATTTATCCTCCGTTCATCCTCCCCCGGCGCAGCGCCACAAACCCGCGGGGAGGGACGCGAGGAGCGGCGGGAGGAGCGGCGGGAGGAGGAGGAGGGGCCGCCGCCGCGCCCGCGGGGGGGCCCCGTCCGCACCGAGCTCTTCCCCTCCCCCGTCCGCCGCCGCCCCCGGGCGGGAGCCAGCGACCCTGGCTGCGGCGGCGGCTACGGCGGGAGCAGCGCGGGGGTCGGGCGGCGCCACGCTGCGGGCCGCTCGCCTGGCTCCGGCGACGCACAAGATGGCGGCCGCGCCTCCCCGCCGCCTTCCCCCCGCGCCGCCACGCCCCCCTCCCCACCGCGCGCCGCCCAGCCAATCGGCGGCGCGGAGGCGGGGCCTAGCGCCCGTATCGGCAGAGGCCCCGCCCACCTGCGGGGACGGGCGGGGCCGAGCGACGCGGGGGGTCGGGGGGCGCCGGCACCGGGCGCGGGCGGCGGGGGCGGCCGGGATGCGCCGCTCACCGGGCGCCTCCGCCCCGGGGTGGCCTCCGCCGGTCCCCTCTGACCCCGCGGGGTGGCCTCCGCCGGTCCCCTCTGCCCCCTCGGGGTGGCCCTGCCCAGTCCCTTCCGTCCCCCCGGGGCGGCCATCGCCAGCCACCTCCCTCCCCGCAGAATGGCTCCCACCGGTCCCCTCTGTCCCCATCGGGACAGCTCCCACCGGTCCCCTCTGTCCCCCCGGATGGCCACTGCCAGCCACCACCGTCCCCCAGGGATGGCCTCTACCGGTCCCCTCTGTCCTCACCAGGGTGGCAATGCCGGTCCCTCTGTCCCCCCAGGATGGCCTTGCCCAGTTCCCACCATCCCCACCAGAATGGCCTCCACTGGTCCCCTCTGTCCCCCCCGGGACCACCTTTCCCTGTCCCGAGCTGGGGTGGCCTTTCCCAGTTCCCACCATCCCCACCAGAATGGCCTCCACTGGTCCCCTCTGCCCCCCCGGGACCACGTTTCCCCATCCCGAGCTGGGGTGGCCTTTCCCACTCACCTCAGTCCCCATCCCTTCCGTAACAGCCTCAACCAGCCTCTTCCATCCCCCAGGTCAGCCTTTCCCCGTCTCCTCCATCCCCACTGCGATGGCCTTTCCCTGCAGCTGCAGGGACTTCCCAGCCCCATCACCCTGCCTGTCCCCCAGCACAGGCACAAAACGTTGGGGTTTCCCAGCCCCAGCAGGCTCCAAGGTTGACTATCGTTTGCCTGCTTCATTAATCTGCTCCCACCTGCCCACCGTGGGGTGGGAAGGTCCCCATGAAACTGGGGTGACACTGACAAGCAGTATCTGGCGCTGGGACATCCCCACGGCCAGGGACCCAGCGCAGCAGCTTCCAGCACTGCGGCAGTGCCGGAGCCAGCTGGTGTTTCCATACCTCCTGGAAACACTGCATTCCCAGATCCCAGATCCAGACAGAGAGGAAATGCATAAAGAAAACTAATTGTGCGTCTCTGATTGTTGTTAATGGCCCTGCAAATGACAGGTGCCTTCAGGAATTTGACCCTGGGTGTTGCTGCACATCAAGCTGGGCAGGGTGGTGGCTGTCCCTGCCAGGGAGCCCAGCCTGGGGTGGTGGCACCATCCCCAGTGCCACAACTCTCCTGGTGCTGGGGGCCAGCCCAGGTGGCATTTGGGATCAAAAGGCAGTTTTACCTTCAAGGGCCACTGCCCAGATTGAGCTGGAATTTCCTCCCATGATGGGAAGCGAAGGAGCAGTGTTCGGGCAGCACCAGGGCACGGCAGCCAACTCACAGTGGCTGCTGGGTCGCAGGGAACCCACACTTTCCTCTGCAGGGAATTCCAGCTTTCCAGTAAAATCCTACGCAGAGTCAAAGCCAAAAGCTGGGAAGCTGTCTGAGAATTTTTTATATGTTTTTAATTTTACTGAACTAAAGTAGCTTACAACAAAGTGGTTTTCACTTTTATGCTACAATCTGAAGTGTTCAAATAAAACATGGGAATTCCAGTAAGGACTATTTTAAACCAATCATATACTCCCAGTTTCACTGTTAATACTAATTACTCATTACACTCAGCAGCAAACCTTCCTCAGGGGGGTATTCCCAAGGGATGTACAGATACCTCTGCTCTTTCCTTGCTTCTGCTTCCCCCCAGCCACTGCCCAGGCGCCGGCTGCTGACCAGCAGGCAGGGGGACAGGGGCTTCAGTGGGTTTTCTCTGGCACTCGCCACCTCTGGCCCCATGGGAGCTGTTGCCATGCTCAGCTCAGCAGTGTTGGGGGGATGCCATTTCCAAAGGTAAATATGAAGTTTAATGTGGCTCTGGAAATCGGTGCCCACAAAGACCCCAGGGCTTGGATAGCAGCAAGCATGAGCCACAGTTCCATCACCCAGCACCGTGAGCCCTGCGGGGCCCCAGGAGGGCTGCGTGGCGGGGGCCATGCGTGCTTGGGGACCTGCTGGAGTGCGTCACAAGCAGCAGGGGGGTTGCCTGACAATTTAGGCCAAAACCCATTTTGCCAGCTCTCATGCGCTGCCAAATACCATCATGATCTGTGTGTCCGTGGGGACCTGACACGTGACAACATCCTCCATCACGAAGGCACAAGCGTCAAACTCCCCGGCTTTGTTCCTCCCAAGGGATGCTGCAGGGAGAGGCTGTTCTCAGCCCAGCTTCCCGCAGCCTAGCTGCACGTGCTGACCCCAGATTGATCCAGGACATTCCTTATCCCCCCCAGGCTCATGACACCCCATCACCCATATGTATAAGTAAATGTCCTGCGATGCCTCCAGCATGAGAGCAGCGCTCCCCTTGCAGACAGGGCACGGGCTGCTTCTCCCTGCCTTTCGACCCAAGAAAACACAGACGTCATTTGCCCATGCCACAGCCCACGGTGCCCCCCAGCTCTGAACAGAGGTGGGCCTGGAGCACGCACGTGTGCCAAAGCACCGCCACGTGCACAGAACCTCTGAGCAAACAGGCAATAAATGGCCCAGCCACACAGCAGCACAAAGGTGAAGGGCAAGAGGCACCCGCTTCCCCAGGCTGTGCTGTGCCAAGCTCTGTAACACTGGCAGACACCGACACGATGGGATTGTGAATACCCTGGCCAAGCCACAGGCATGCGTGAGGCAGGGCCACCCCAAGCAGCCACACCAGCCCCAAGCCCCCAGGCAGGAGGCCGGGGTACCAGAGGCTGCATTGGGGGGAGCGGGGACAGCCCAGTGCCCCGGGCAGGAGGGCCGAGGACAGAGCGTGCTAGCAAAAACATGCCGAGCGCCTCTGCCCAGGGCATGCAGGAGCCAGCACATCCCAGGCACTCCCAGTTTCCTACTGGGAACAAGTGTTTCTCTAACCAGTAAGTGCAGATCCCCTGTGCCCAAAAAGCGGCAGAGAAAAGCTGCCGTGCCTGGGAGGAGCAGAGGGAAGGGGCTCAGAGGGAGGGAACCCAGCTCTCGCCCCGGCCTGACTCTGAACTGGGGTTTGCAGCTGGCTGCTGCGGCACCAGCTGCAGGGAGCTGGGACTGAGGCACCAAATGTAAATATGAAGAAGCAGGAATTGCTCCTTCTCCCTCTCCCCTGAGCAAGTGGATCCATTTCCTTTATTTTCACAGAGAAATAGCCCAGTCTTCCAAAACAACAGTGCCTCCAACCACAGCTTCCTTCTGGGCTAAATAATCAGAGAAGTAGAAAGCAGCACAGAGCCCCAGCCCTTACTAGAACAGACTTCCAGGTGGGTGCAAAGCTGCAGCCCCTGCATGGCCCTGGCACCACGGCAGGGGTGGCTACTCTGCCCCAGGGAAATGCTCTTGGCCCTGAAGGTGAGGAGCAGAGGGGACCAGCCTGGGGCTCGGTGCCTTTGGGAAGTCCCATTGCCGCAAGTCATGGCTCGCAGGGGCTGAGCAAACCTTCAGCTGGAGCGTCCAAGGCAGCGTCCCCACCACTCCCCAGCCACTCGGACCTGGCTGTCTGCTCAAAGTACAGCATGGGGTGATCGTGAGAGTTTCTTTTCTCACCCCCCTCACCAAACCCTGTCTTGCTTCTTGTCTGCCACTCAGCATTTTCCTACTTGTGCCCCACGAAGGAAAGGACAGCAGTCATCCCTGGTGTAATCAGTGTTTTGCTTCTTTAAGGCATCCGAGCCTGCCTTCTCCATCCGGGTTGCAGCAACTCATCCCTCAACCTCACTGGCTCATCACTAATGGCTCTTGCAACTTTCTCTTTAAGAATTACATCCTGCTGTTCCCCAAATCAAGCATAACCCCCCCTCTTTCCCATCCAATTTTAAGAACAAGTCTCTCCTCTTTTTTCCTGCGTGGAGCAAGGAGCCGAGCCCCAAACTGCACATGCAAAGCACCCACAGACTCTACAGGGGATGTTACAGCCCCACTGGGCTCCCTACAGGTCCACTGGGGCTCCCACGATTTCTTGTAAGCAGCCGGTAACCCACAGCAGCCAGCCCCGCCGCCGCTCACTGCCAACCACCTCTGCAGTGTTAGGAGAGCTCTGGGTGCTATTTTGGCTGAGGGAGGAAGCATGCTTGGGCCTTGCACATAGGAAAATGCAGATAGACAGGAAGAGCAAATGGAAAAGAACCCTCTGAAAAATGGGGGGGGGAAGGGAAATCACAAGTCATCAAGAACCAAGATGTTTTTTCACACTGGATTTGGCCCTGTAAGGCACATTATCTGCTAGGGCTATGGCAGCAAAAATTTCTGGCAACAAAGAGTTTACTGATTCCCTAATTACAGATAGCAAGGGCTGAACGGCAGCAGGAAGCAGAGACCAGACATTACAGCAGGCGTTACAGGAATAGCCCATCTGAAGAGCACTACATCCCCTTAAAGAGATCCAGTTTTAGAGCATTTAATTGAAAATAAATTACATTCCCAGCAAACACGTGAAGGCCCTTCAGTCTGGCAGAATTGAGACAGTGATTTTAGTAGGGCTGTCTAAGTTAACTCACTTGGGGGCAAACACAAAACCAACACCATCCCACAGGATATTTAATGCAATTTGCTTTTAAGCACTGATTAGTTCCACGTTGTGCAATTCCTCTCAGCTATCACATTCCCTGCTCTGTTATCCCAGCTACACCTTGGTATGAGCGTGACCAGTTTGAAATGCCATGGAAGACACATGCCCCATCCCAATCCTGACCCACACGTACACCCCATCCACGGTCCCTCCAACACTGCCCAGCCCTTACGTGCATCCCACACCTAGAAGAGAGAGCTCCCGCACCCAGCGAATGGGTAGGAATCATCTGACAAGAAGATGGAGGATATCAGGTACCAGGCTTGAGACATGCACGCTGATCACAGGCTGCTTCCACACCCCATGGGGGTTGGGACATTTCTTTCCATGTTCCCATGCTTGTCCTTCTCTAATCCCTCCCTTTCTCTAACCCTCGTCTTTTCCCAAAATAACCCTCCTCTAATTACTTTTTCCCATTGGGTCCTGTCTTGCTACAGCCATAGCCCAATTTGGTGTTTCTGATACCTCTCACTGGGTCACCTCCACCTCGTCAGGTTCCACGCCCCAGGTGGTCCCCGTGCTCCTCCTCAATCATCTGTGAAGCTCAGATATTTCCCTGGGCGCTCTCTGCAGCGATCCAGCAGCTGCCTGTTACCTGCTGCATCCAGCCATCTCTCATGTCATGTCTACTCCTTTCCCCTGCTCTGTTCAGTGACCCAAACTACGGGCCAGGGCCCGACTGGCTGCCTGGGTACCCTAACAGAGAGGTCCTACATTTCATGGAGATATGCAGATCGTGTGATCATTACAAAATAAATAATTATTTTTTAAAATTACTTAAGAACTTCATTGTTATTTAGCCAGTTCAGTCCTTAAGGAACATCACTGAAAGCATGGAAACATTAGTAAGTGAATTCCCCTTACATTCATTCATGAGTACCTGAGAATATTTTTGCTTAAAGAAAAAAAACTTAGCCTTCAATTAGTTCTGAACTAAAAAAAAAAAAAAGCAAAAATTACTAATTTCCTGCAGTTGCAATTTCTAGCAATACCATGTCGATCAACTAATTTTTACAAGGTGCCCTATAAAAATTGAGTCCCTTGGAAGGGTTTTTCACAGTCAGGGACAAGAGTTTTGGAAGTGGCAGCAGAAACAGCGCAATAGGAAGCTCTCCACCAAGAGAAACGCAGCGTCAAACACCCCAGACCTTACAGAAGGTGGCAGGCACTGCTCAGAGAGCTGAGTAAGATTTTCCATGCATGTTTCCTCAGTAAAACATCACCTGGTCATAGAAAATGTCAAGGTTGCCAAGTGTTACACAGGCTGTCTTGTACTCTGGCATGGTGCAAGAAGCATACACATGTGGCTATGCCTGCTTCCTGCTAAAAGGTGCTCGGCTCTTCTCCAGGCTGGATCACACCAGTGCTCATCCCACACTCAAAGGTCAGCTCATACTGGAGCGACCACAGCTCAAAGTTTCAAAGAACGGGAGGAAAAAGCCCAAACAAAAGCCCCAGTGTGGCTGTCAGAAGTTCCACTTCTGTTCTTCAGAATGACAGGGTCATCCATGCTGGTGGATGAAGCAGGACTGTCCCTAGCCGCCGCATTATGATCATCATCATCAAGTCTTTGGAGTCACACACATAGCAGCTGTAAAAACAAATTTGAAAAGGCTGAGACAAAGCAAAAAGCCCCAGAGGCTGATTACAGTGAAGCAATCAATGTGCAAAACAGTAATCCTCAGAGCCCTTCTGAGAAAGGTGCTGGTGTGAGCCCTTATCAAGAACACCAGAAGCTGGAAGTCAAAACGTAACTCCCCCACTGAGTAAGGGTTTAAGAAAAAGCCAGCTGCAAAGCCCACAAAAGCCAATCATCAGAGCTACAAAATGGAGGGGCTGGGTGAACAAGAAGGAAATTAACTTAAGAGAAGCCACTTCCTTCCCCTAACAAGCCCATGAGGAAAAAAAACCAGTTCTTGAACACGGAACCAGTGAAGACAAGAGAAGCAGCATCCCATCCCTTCTGAAGGCCACTGGCTAATGAGGAACAAGGCCACCGTAGGCCAGAAGCAAGCCCACACAGGGCTTAAGAGATCATCTGGGATATACAAAAAAAGACAACAGACAAAATTTCACCTAACTTGTGAATAAATGTAAGACTGAGGTACACTTTAGGGAAGAAAAACATTTAAGCTACTTCCATCCTGTTAGCAAAACTGAAGATCATTTTAAGAAGGCAGAGCACAACCAATGTCTCCCAGTGATTCGATGTGAAGTTTTGCCCTGGATGATGTCATCCAGCGGCTTTATAAAAGGACTGAAAGGTCCTTGGTGTCCTGCGCAGAGGCGGCTGCCTGTGACATCACACAGCGACCAGCGCTGCGGTGCCCACCCGCCTGCTGCACCAGGGGCAAGGCAGCCACCATGGTGCGTGGGCACACCATCTGCCACCACGCATGATGCACACCAGCACCAACTTACGCAGCTCCCCCCAGCTCTCCCAACCATGGATGATGCTGTGGTGCTTGGAAAGAAAGGCTATAGCCTGAACAACACGCTAGGACAAGGCTCATATGGCAAAGTGAAATCCGCCTACTGCGATCGGCTGAAACGCAATGTGGCTGTCAAGATCATCGACAAGAGGAAAACTCCACGGGACTTCCTGGAAAGATTTCTCCCCAGGGAAATAGAGGCTTTGAGACGTTTGCACCACCCCTCAATCATCAAAGCCTATGAGATTTTTGAGACATCAGCTGGGAAAGTGTACATCGTGATGGAGCTGGGGGAGAAGGGAGACCTCCTGGACTACATCAAGATCACAGGAGCTATGAAAGAGGACATCGCTCGCATCAAGTTTCAGCAGTTGGCTTCTGCCATCAAGCATTGCCACGACTCAGACTTCGCTCACAGGGACCTGAAATGTGAGAACATCCTTCTCGATGAAGACCTCAATATCAAGCTGTCAGACTTTGGCTTTTCCAAATCCTTATCTCGGGATGAAAATGGAAGAACTATTCTCAGCAAAACCTTCTGCGGGTCTGCTGCGTACGCAGCCCCTGAAGTGCTACAGGGCATTCCTTGTGACCCCAGGATTTCTGACATATGGAGCCTGGGTGTCATCCTGTACACAATGGTGTACGCTTTAATGCCATTTGATGATTCCAACATCAGGAAAATGATCGGTATTCAGAAACAACACAGGATTCCCTTCCCCAACTCAAAACACCTGACTGTAGAGTGCAAGGACCTCATTCACCACTTGCTCCAGCCCAACATATCTCAGAGGTTGTGCATAGATGAAGTTTTGAAACACTCATGGTTGCAGACTCAAAAATCCATGATCCCTTCCCCTCTGCCAGCTGCAGAAGAGGGTGAGTGTTCCCAAAACCTGCGTGGAAGAAAGCCTGAGCACAAGCAGCAAGACAAATCCCATTCCGCAGAAGGGGAAGGAGAGGAGAAGGAAACGGCATCCTCTTAAGGATGGCTGGTTTTAACAATGTCACAAAGTTAGTCTAACTGGTTCTCAACTTCAGCTTCTCTGGACCCTTTCAGCAGTAGTCCTCATCTTCGGCTTTACAAAGTACAGCAACAGAAGACCCAGTACATGTGCTGAGGTGAACGAACAGCTTAACACCATTGTTCTCAAAAGACCTGTCTCTGATATGGTTTGCGGGGATGAGAAGTTGCTGTCAAAACACATTGGAAAGCTGCTTTCAGTGCTGCTGACACCTAACAGCTCTTACGCTCACGTTTCTCAAGTTCCTGACTACACCAGCTGTAGAATTCACACGTGCATCAACCACATTTTGGATTCAGTAAGAGGACAGGTTATTAGTAAGTGTGAACTGATGTCTGAAACTGTATGCATACTGTTTTCACGACGTACCAACTCTCTTGACAGGCCCACCGTACATTCAAGAGCACCAGTTTAAACTCCACTTCAATTAAAGAGCAGCCCTCTCAAATTCTGGGTCATGTCTCAATATACACATTGTCATATCCCCTCTTCTGCAAAGTACAAAACCAAAGAAGTTTGACAAGCTGGGAGAAAGTCCAGTCCAACCTTTTAGGAAGGCTTACCACTTTTATAAATAGACATGTCTGTACAGAAACGTATTTAAATGCATGGCCATCTTAAAAAGAAACGTATCTTTAAAAAATTATCGCCATTTCCCAAGAGTCCAGAAGCTTCTCTGCCATTGCAGGAAGCATCCTTTTGCTACAGCAGCCCTGTGCATCCCACCCAGGCAGTTCAAAGGGAAGTTATACCACAGCAGGAGACACTCTGCTTCCAAAAAGCACATCACAGGCTATTTTAGCTATATAGTCTAGAGTAGCACTGGTCCCAGATCTTGTAATCGCTCGTTTTCACTCTGGCAGCTGTATCTAGACACCCCTCACTACCGATGGCTCACAACATCCAGTTTGCAGACAGCTGAGCACAGCCAGTTCACTGTCACTTTGCTGGTGACTGGAATATTCAGAAGAAATTGGATACCTTCCTTCTTTTAGGAAGCTGCAGTAAATTGTCTGTGATCGATGTAGTATCCTGAGATACTGGCGTCTGAGATACTGTCCTGGATTGTGGGGTAGTTGTGGGTGTATGAGGCCCATTTGCTGGGGTCTTGTAACCAGGAGTTCCTGTGTGGGCTGGGGAAGGGGTATAGCTGGCTCGCAGGGCTTTGTCGGTATATTTACTTGCGGTCCTGTTTACTAGTCTTTGCAAAGCTGGTGACATTGCTGGGCTTAGTCCTTTCGGAGTAAGGCTGGAATAGAATAAACAGTTTTAAAAGATTTTACAGTAAAAATCTGCCATTTATCAGGAAGAGCATCAATGCTTCCACAGGTGAGTTCAGTGTCTGCTCCCCCCGCAGACTAGACCCACCGGCTGCCAAAGTCACTCTACCTGCAGGTAAACGCAGTCTGTGTCTCTAGAGAGACAAGTGACAGAGAAACCTCTTACATCCCTCCCAAACCTGAGTGGCACTGCCTGCCACTTTGAGCCTGTTCCATCCTTCCCGTGACCCAACCAAGCAAGCCTTATCATGTCTCCTCTTTGCAATGAGGAAGACACCAATCCAGATGCATTGCTGGGTGACTGTAGGGCAGAACAGTAATGCTGACAAGAGGGGGAGTATCAAGGGACAGCCACCAGCCACCTTCCAATCAGGAATTAAGTTTTTTAATTTCTAAAACCTTTTAGCTTGACTGTACCTCTTCCTGCTTCCAGTACTCTTTACCATTCCTCCCTTTCTACATATGTTGATTTAAACCTCATCAGAAAACACCCATCCCCAGTTCTGCTGTCAGAACAGAAGTCTCACCTGGCCAAGTTTTCTGTCACTTTTCGAAGTGCCTCCTGCTTCTTTGCTCGGTTTTTAGCTGCCACTTCATTGGCCATCTTGAGTCCTAACCTCTCACGGCGCCCAGGCTCCAGGATCTGTAAATGCATCACACAGTTCACTTGCCAAGGCACTCATGAGTGCTGCATAAACGAGTCAAAGCACCTTCACAGTTGGATTCCAGCCTACAGGGATTTTAACTGAGGAGAAATGGGGTCAGCCCACACCTCTCTGCTTCTATATAAAAGCCAGAGAGGACACAGAGAGACCTTCAATCTGCCTTAGCGAGTAACAAAAATGGTAAAACCAGTCCAGCCAAGGAAGCAGCCATTACCTCTGGCATTTCCTCCTGCTGTCTCTCCTAGAAAAACAATGTCACCTGTGTCTTGCCTAGCCTGGCCTGTAGCCAGCCAGCTCTCAGGCAAACACAGACATTGCTAAACAGCAGGAGAACTAGTCAAGGGCTTCAGAGACTGACAAAACAGAGGCACATACAGCAAATCACACCATTCTTAAACTAAGAGTCTCAGACAGCTCACATTCAATGACACCAGCAGGAGACAGGTAGCATGCAGGGCCAGGTGCCATTAGCAAAGCCAGAGCGCCTTTTCTACTCTCTCATGATACACCTGCCTCAGGCCACGACAGCCAGAAGATCGAGAGAAAGGGAAATCCTACAATTTCTACCCATTCACACATTAAAATTAGAGAAATGAGGCATCTCTTCAGCTTCCTTTGAAAGCCCCTCTGTCTGGGCCCATCATCAAATATTGAGTCTCACTCTCTTGCCAACAGCATGTGTTCCACCTCAGGTATCTCCACCAAGTAGCTTTCATGTGCAGCCACGTCCATCTCCACCCTCCAAGCAGAACCTAGATTATTAGTCTCAAGCACTGGGAACACAGCCCAGAGATGCGTCACACTCCCACAACAATGTTAATTTATTAATTACTCACTTGCCTTCCCCTTCTTAGTCCTTCCCCCCCAAAAAAAGAATGACAAGCTGACTCCTGACATAAAATACCTTGTAGGCTGGTCCAGGTGTTCTGTCCACATATGGCGTGTCTGACCCTTCTAGACGCAAAGGGGTGCTTTCGATTTCACCCCATGTCATAAAAGGAGACTCATTCACACCTAAAAACAAATTTAAAAAGTCATGCTCATGCAAGACATTTAACTGTTCGTTCACCACAAAAAATCCAAAGAAGCAAGTTAGGAAACGCAGCACAACATCAACACACAAAGGAGTCCCTCCACTGAAGAGGAAATCACAGCCAATCTTGAATAGTAACATGTGGTTCCCATTAAAAGGGCATGACCTTAAACTCACAGGATTGCCTGTGGCTGTGTCACCCTCTAGGTTACAACACCCAAGCATTGTCCTTTCCATGTGTTTATTTTTCCATTTGGTGAGCTTTTGCTTAGTGACACTCAGTTTTTTCCTCTACGGTACTAGTCTTCCCCTCAGTTATTGTATGAAAACTCCTTCAACACAGGGAACTGTTTGAAATGGTTAGAGGACTTAAGACACATGTAATAGCCAAACGTACCCTGAAGCTAGCCTGTACCAAACAGAAACTGCACCTTGTCTAACAGCTACAACTGCAGAATAGATTCTAAGAGATGATTAAGTCACTCGCTAGAAAATCCTGCTGTCTAGGGTTTGGAAAAGACATTTACAATGGAGAAAGGAGGTGTGCTCCAAATGCCACCTACAGGCTTTCTGGAGGAAAAGCCTCAGCGTGTTCAATTTTTAGCATACTAACAAAAGACAAGGAAACATAATGGCTGGTGAAGAACAGCTAAAAATTCAGATGCCGCATTTCAGCTGGAAGAAAAATAATCAGTTTGTTTTAACTGAAAGTATTCTGCAACTAATACATCTGAACAAAAGAAATCTATAATACACAAGTGTATTCAGACAATCTAGAAAGCAGTAGACCTGGAAGAAAACAGTACGATAGACTGTGAAGGAAGTGAGGTGTGCCACATCCCTATGAGCCAGGCTGACCCATCACTCAGAAAACTACTGGACACATTGACACGAACACTCCTCGTTTTCAAAAATGAGCACTTGAACTCGCTGGAAAGTTAATGTTTGTGAAATGTTTGAATTCGTATCTTTAAGCCCTAGAGAAGCATCACCCAGGGATAAAACAAGCAGCTGTGGCACCCCAGTTGCCTAGGAAGGCTCACCGCCCTCTAGACGATTCCTAAGCAATGGCACGGCAGCTTGCTCAGAGCCTCCCGGGTACAGCATGACTTCTCTTGCCAGTGTATTGCACTAGGATCTAAGCACTGCATCCAGCTGGCACACACGGTACACAGGAAGTCACCAGCTCATGGGACATAAACAGATAGGAGGTTTACCTCCATGTCTAAACCAACAATGATACCTCAGTGTTGAACAAACAGCATCAAAATAAGAGCAGTAGCAGTCCTCTTACATCAGACAAAATAAGAAAACCCTCTTACCAGGGGCAGGAGAGGGGGTAGCCACAAATCCATATCCATTCACTTTTGGAGACTCTTGGGGTATCAGCTCTTTCCCATCTGGTCCCACTTTCCCCTGTTTGTACTAAAATAAAAAAGACAATGCCATCCATGTGGAGAAAGGCGATTCAGCTGTATCTAGCACACACACAGTTCTCCTGGCTGATGAACACCACCAGGGGGCAGAGTCTAACACGGTTTTAGTCAGAAGAAGTAAAATTATCCAACCTGAGCATTGAGGGCTGCAGCTTGTTGGAGCTGTGATTTGCTCACGGCTTGGCTAAAAGGGTCCTTCACAAAACGGGTGTTTCGATGGACAACTTCCCTGGGTTTCTTAAATATGTCCTCCTCATCAGGTACCCCTTGAAAAGCAAAAGGTCCTTTAAGAAAGGGCTCAGGTAACACCAGGCGGTGTGCTCTAAAGCTCCCAAACCCACACAACACTTGCCACACATTCCTACACAACACAGAATCCATCAGCAACTGCAGTGTGTATCTCTAGTAATTTCAAACAAATTTGATCTAGATACATGCTTTGTAATACATGAAGTCTATAAACTAAGATCAGATTTTTTTTTTTTTTAAGAAACAGTCAGTAAGACTTTCTTTTCTCTACTTTGCTGGTTTGCAGAAATTATCAGTTGTACATTTATAGCCAAAAAGAAAACTGCATTTACAAAATTACATAGTTTTCTACAGCAACCAATGGACCAACAGGCCCAAGGAGCACTCTTTGAGCAGAAGCAAAGAATGAATACATGACAAGAAAGTGCTCGTAAATAAGATAGACCAAACTGGAAAAGGCTTTGGCTCCTGAAAACAAGTGTTTCTAAAACACAGATAATGAGCTGCTTAGAGACAAATAGAACATGGTCAAACTTTGCAATCCAAGGCAAAGGAGCAAAGTCCAAGAAAAGAGAAAAAAAGAAAAGACTTTTTAAAACAACTTTACATATCTGAGCTTCACAGAAGAAAAAGTGCAGTATTAGCAGTAAGAGCTGCTCAGCCATCCACAGAAGTGCTGTAAGTGCTGTTGGAAGTCAACCCACCTAGAACCAATGGCTCTTCTGAGAAACACGTGCACCTCACCTGTTGGATAATACATGAGAGTGTTTCGAGCTGTGTACTCCCAGGTCTCCAGTCCAGCTTTCACATTCTCCAGAGCTTGCTGCTCTGCTGAGGGAAGTGCCAGGTTCTCATTTCGTCGCTGAAAGGGCAATAGAAAAAAAAAATTAAAAAAAGAAATCAGGTCTGAAACAGAGTAAAAGCCAGGCATACACAAATTGGAGAGCTCAGCTCCATGCCCCAGCACACTGTGCTTATGGCATGGCACAAACACACTCTCTCTCTGGCAAGTGGCATTTGAGAACCATCTTGTTCCCAGGTGAGCTTGCAAACAACCATTCCACATGAAGTTCTGGTATAAAATCAAGTGAGAACTAAAGAATTATCTTCTCAGAAAGATTATGTTTATGACTTTGATTATTACATCTTGTGACAACACTTGTGATGGTTCAAACTTTTTCTGCTTTTTCTCTACCTACTAGTCAAAATTCAAATGAAGCATTCACTGCTAAATAAGGGAACAGCAACATACAACCCATATAGAATCATAGAATCGTCTAAGTTGGAAAAGCCCTTTAAGATCACCAAGCCCAACCGTTCCCCTAACCCTGCTATCCCACCACTAAACCCTGTCCCTAAGCACCTCGTCTACCCATCTTTTAAATACCTCCAGGGATGGGGACTCGACCGCTTTCCTGGGCAGCCCCTTCCAGCACTTGACAACTCTTTTGGTGAAAAAAATAATATAAAGGCATTCTACAAGGCTTTGGCATGGAGCCTTGGGAGAATATTTGTACCATCCTAGTCTTGTGCAAACTGTATTAGCCGAGGCAAGCAGTAACAGAAGAACAGACACTTCTTCAGTACTTAGAGAGTTTTCAAACATTTCTATAGGCAGTACAGGTATGGAAACATTTGACATATTTACACAATTACTTGCATGCTGTTACCAGCATACTAGTATCACTGATACCAAAAGGAAACTAATAGAATGCAGTCAGCCACCAATAAGTTACTCCATTTTAAAATTCTCACACTAATTAAACTTGACAATTAGTGCCAGAAGCTATATATTAAAGACATCAACTGATGTTGTCTTTAATAGGCATTGTCCATATACATTTAAATAGCAGTACTGTCAGTGAATAGCAAAGTTGTCTGCTACACAAACAAGTATGCTGTGCAAGGAAATGCAAGGTCTGAACAGAATGCTGGCTGACAGGCAGACAGACAACACCAGCACCAGACTGGCTCTGATAACTTCACCTTGACCTGAAACAAGCCCTGTGCCTTGGGAATGTTCTCTTGCTGCCTACCTTTTAATTCTGGATGAAAGCAATTGAGCAAAGAAGATGCATAAGGAGCCACAGAGGGCATTTTTATTGTAACAGACTCCAAGGGTTTACATTAGCTGGGATAAAAACATAACACTCACTCACAACAACAGAAGTAAACACTCATGTGTCAGTGCCAAACTTCATTAAAAGGCACTGCAGCTCACATCCATCACTGACACATCTGGCAACAGTGCCAGCTGCTCATGGCTGATGGAGAAAGATTGACATGGCAGCCCCACAACAGCTCCTGAACCTCCCACAAAGCTAGCTGAGGAAGACAGCATAGCCAGCCATACAGTACTTTACTTCGGCAGCTGAATGGATTATTACTGGTAAAAGAAACAGAAAACTGAGGCAAGACAGACAAACAAACTGAGCGTAATAAAAGGCTGATGGACAAACAACATGAACTGCTTTCAGCTGCTCTCCTTGGTGCTTATGGAGGAGACTGCCAAGAACAGCAATTCTTGCACTTAGTGCAATGCTTCACAGTCTCAAAGCCTTAGGAAGAGTCAGATCCTCACAGCAACTACATCAACGTTGTTCTTGTGTTACAGACGTGGAAAAAACAGGGATGCAAGAGGAAGCAATGGGCTGCCACAGGACCCAGGTAACTCAGGCTTATCTCAGATTTAGACGTGATCACCCCATGCACCTACTATTCAATATCAAGACCTTTCTATTCTTATTCAATAATATGAGTAATTCAACAGTCCAATGCAACAGCCCCATGCTCAGAACCAACGAATTCTCATCTGTATTTATAGGAGGATTCAAAACCAGAATCAATTCAATCAAACAAGAAAGAAATACAATACAATGGTATTGCCCTGGTGTGTCACTTTGGAAGAGCAGTGATACAGCCGAGCCATCTCCCTACCTGGGCATACTCCTCTTCTGCACTGTACAGCCAAGCATGCTTGACTTTCTCCTTCTCTTTGGCCACTTCCATGATCTGCTCAAACGAAGCATTATCTTCACTCGTGTGTTTTGCTAAGAAGCTGTCCAGACTGGGAAGTGCATCTTTATCATCTTTTTCTGCTTCTCCTAACAAGAGAAGGGAAGAAGCCTGAGAAAGGTTAATACCTCGAGAGCGCTATACATAACTCTGAATCCCTTCTGACAACAAGCATTCTATGGACCCACTAATAATTAACATGAAGCCTGATGAAAAAAAATACATGCATGCAGAGTGGTACAATAATAAGTTCTTTTTTGGAAGACATATACCCACCTTTTACATAAAACCTTTTATGGCATTTATTGCTATTTGTGTTAAAGGGAAAATGCACAAGTGGCCAGCTGCTAGCAGACATTTTTGATATACTATATGAACAGCTCTGCCCCTACAATCTTTGCTTACTTACAGAATTAATTAGGTGACACAGTGTGCTGGTTTTGGCTGGGGTAGAGTTATTTTCTTCATAGTAGCTACTATGAGGCTATGTTTTGAGTTTGTACTGAAAATAGCGCTGATAACACCAGGATGGTTTCATTCCTGCTGAGCAGGGCTTACACAGAGCCAAGGCCTTTTCTGCTCCTCTCCCCCCCACCAGCGAGAGGCTTGGGGGCAGGCACAAGAAGCTGGGAGGGGACATGTCTGGGACAGCTGACCCCAGGGATATCCCACACCGTATGATGTCATGCTCAGTGTATAAAGCTGGGGGAAGAAGAAGGAAGGGGGGGACATTTGGAGTGATGGCGTTTGTCTTCCCAAGTCACCATTACACATGATGGAGCCCTGCTTTCCTGGAAATGGCTGAATGCCTGCCCATCGATGGAAAGCAGTGAATTAATTCCTTGTGTTTCTTTGCTTGCGTGGGCGGCTTTTGCTTTACCTATTAAACTGTCTTTATCTCAACACACAAGTTTTCTCACTTTTACTCTTCCAATTCTCTCCCCTATCCCACCAGGGGAGGGTGAGCAAGTGGCTGCATAGGGCTCAGTTGCCAGCTGGGGTTAAGCCACGACACACGGGAAAAATTTACTGCCTTCAGAGAGATCAACTGCATTAAGAATTTACAAAGCCATAAGGAGACCCACAATTGGGAATTCACACACATGACGTAAAACATTACATCAAATTCAACTGCAGAGTGATCATTTTCACCTACTAGAAGGTTAAAGGAAATTACTTAAACATCTGCTAAATACCCAAAACCCTTACAGAAGGCAGAGCTCACAAAAGTATTTTTCTGATGCTGAAGAATTCAGCTAGAGAAACATCATTTTCCTACCTTCTGCTGCAGCTTTGATGCCAGTTTTGGATTTATTCCCCAGGGGAAGACCACCTGGATGCACTTCTGGGGTTTCAAATGTGGCTGGAGTAACATCTGTGACAGAAAAAAAAAAAAAAAAAAAAAAAACTCACATGGTCACTAGAGCACGGAACAGGACACTCGCTGTGACATCTTCCACCATAGCAAGGGTCGTGTGTCAAACAAGTCACAGAAGACATATCAAGGGAAGAAAAATTTAATTTAAAAGTTGTTAAAAGACTCCAAAATACTCTAATCAATTCTGTCCCAACCACCAAACAAAATTTTGCTCTCATCCAAGACATTCTTTTTCTCCTACTGGGAAAAAATCACCAGAGAGCCACAGCCCAGTATATTTGCCACCCTGTCTGCAGCTTTAACCAAGAGGAACAAGCAGCAGCGTAACAATCCTAACCTAGGCCAGGGCCAGCACCTACAGTATGGGAGGAAGGAAAACCACTTGGTGACACATGCCATGAGAAAGCCAGTTACCTAAACCCCACCATGAGAGTTCAGCCAGGGACTGGGCTTTAGTATAAGAAACACCCAAACTTGAGAAGAAAGCAAAACACAGAACAGGGCATTGCATGCCTGCCAGGTGAACCTTTGGTAACCACGAGCATCCAACACCTTCTGTCCCCAATATATCAAAATCTTACACATCTGTAGACGGAACAAGAACCCTTAAAAACGTAATAAGGATTCAAAACATTAACTTAGAGTTTCTGATAGTACAATATTGCATGTTAGAGCATGTAACATTCCCTAGGGAGCAGGAACTTGGCAAAACATGCCTGTGAGGAAGGGTTATTCAACAGGTGTTTTCCCAAAACCACTAACTCAAGAAAAAATTATTAGACACCAGCAAAGGGAAATTCACCATCTGCCATCAGATACTGGTTACTGCCCAATCCAGTATACTAATTCCCAAGCAATGTCAACCTTGATACTTTAAGATAAGCACTGCCTGTACAAAGTTTGATAAACCAGAGCAGTAGTATTAGATATAAACCCCTTATGTCCCAGTGAGCCAGTTCTTACAGGGTGCAGGTGTGTCCCTCGATGGTTTACCCAAGGAAGAGCCAAACTTGATAGCAATTTGCCTCATTTTCTCCAAGTCACCATTTTCTTCAGCCTCCAGATATTCCTTCTGCGCTCGCAGCTTCTCCACGTCAGGAAAGAAGTCTCGCTGAATGATTTTCTCTAAACCCTACAAAGACAGAGACAACTGCAAGGTCGCGCTGGGGCACCTCGGAGCGCCGCTCCGCCCGGGGCCGGCCGAGCACCGCGCACGGGAAGGCCGGGCGGCCCGCGGGCGCTTCACGCCGAGGCTGGGCCGGCGGTAGCGCCGACAGCCGTCGCCACAGGAACCCGAAGGGTGGCCCCAGAGCTGCCGCGGGCCCAGGCCTCACCCATCGCCGGGGTTACAGCGAGCAGCGGCCGCGGGAGGACCGGGGCCGGGCCCCGCCCCCGCCTGCCTACCTCGATGTAGGCCTCCTCATCCAGGATCTTCTTCGGGCGCCTCGGGGCCGGCGGGGTCGCCTCCTTCCCCGTCACCACGGCGGAGCCGGCGGCGGCAGCGGGCACCAAGGCGCCGGAGTTGGCCGCTGGAACCGCCGCCCCCTCCATAGCGCCGGGGACCCGGTGAGCGTCCTGACCCTCCTCAGCCGCCGTCGCGAACGCGACGCGTCGTGACGTCACGCCGCCGCGCCGCGGGGAGCAGGAACGTCCCGCCCAGGAGGGACGCACGGAGCCGTCCGCGCGGCGGCCAGCGCGCCCCCTGCCGGCCGGGAGGACCCGCCCCGTTCCGCTCCGTGACAACGGCGCGACCTCGGCCCGCGGCCTGGGCTCTGCCGGGCCGTGGGGGGCTGCGGCCGGGAGACCGGGCCCCGGCCTGGGGGCAGCCCGGGGAGCACAGCCCGTCCGTGCCGGTGCAGGCCGGGGCCGGGGTGAGGCCTTTGGTACCCACCCTGCGTGGATCCCACCCACCCCCAGCACCGCCCTGGCCGCCCTCAGGGCTCCTCAGAAAGGCCCCGGGCGCCCCGGGGAGCGGGGGCCGCCGCCTGGGTGCTCGGGGGCTGTGGCGGGCGTCCCCGGGGCCACGAAGCAGGTGAAGGCCCTGTGAGCCGCAGGCACGGCTGGAGGCATGGCCGGGGCCCCGCCGCCGGCTCTCCACAGCACGCACAGAGGTGACCGGGACAGTTTTATTTATCTCACTGCTTTACAGGACATGGTTTCTCTTCAGCCCTGCCGGGGACACCGCTTGCAGGGGCAGGGACCCGGGATGGGCTGGCCATGGAGGCGAGCTCACCGTGCCAACCCCTCTCACCACAGCGGATGGATCACCGCTCCCACCGGCTGTAGGGAGAAATCCATGCTTCTTGGTTAAGGAACAAATTGCCCGTTCAGTAAGCTCAACCCCAAAAGCAACTCCAGATGCTATCGAGGCGCTGAAAATAGGGAACATTCATTAGCAGGATATTTCGCAAATCTACAGTGGTAAAACAAGCACAAATACTACCTGCACAGAGCAAAGACAAGAAGGGGAGTCGCCCCTTCTCCTAAAGCACACACATTTAATGCTGGTACAGCTCTGTGCCCTGCACGGGCTTTTGGTGGTGGTTTCTGCTTAAGCATCTGAGGGTCACGCCTGGTGAGTTATTTGCCACGTGAACTAGGTTTGGAAGAAGAACTGGGATGGGAAAGTACCACGGCTGCTTTTACACATCCTCCTCCTCTGGGAATCACAGAGATTCCCTTTTGCTTCATTAGCACCCCTTGGGCTACCACCCTACAGAACCTGTCAGCTATGGGAGATGGATGCTGTTGGTGTTCATCTGCTGAGATGCAGCCTGCGACCACTAACAGCTCTCCTCAGAGAGCTTCTTGGTGCCTTGAAGGATCAGCGCTGAAGCAGACGCCCTCTTCTGATGCCGCCACTTGGCCCGCCGATTTTTAAACCAAACCTAGAATGTGCAAAACAAGAAAAGAAGAACTTTTGCATTGCATGTGTTACTTGGAGGGGGGCAGGCAGTTACACTCCTGGGCTGTGCAGCCCAAGCTTTGTGATACTGCAATATATTTCCTGATATAAAAGTTTGCTACAAAATCTAATCAGTCCCTCCCCTGCAGTCCTGCTCAGATACATGTAAGGGTCACAAGGGAGCTGTGACCCCCCTCATGGCAAATTCAGAATTCATAAGGATTGCATAAATAAGGAGCATACAGTCGGGTGCAGGGGATGAGCAGAACTGGGCATGCCTGTGTGTGTAGAAGTGAATCTGGGAGAGACAGAGTGAGATTACAGGACCGGATACCAGAACGAAGCAGCCCAGCAGAACTGCTTTATGTTCCTCTGTTGCTTGCCACACCTGAACTGTGTTTTGTCGAATACCCAAGAATGGTCTTCAAAATGAGCCCCTGAGTCTGCAGCTCCCAAAAACGACAGTACAATGCCCTGGTCTGTGTTCACAGCGGGTTGCAGCAAACAGCCCCTCCCCGTGCGGTGGGATCTCACCTCTACTCTCTCCTCCTTCAAGTGAATGCGGTTTGCCAGGTGCTCACGGGTGATGACGTCCGGGTACTGGTTCTGATGGAAAAGCGTCTCCAGGGCCTGCAGCTGATCCTCAGTGAATATGGTGCGATGCCGGCGCGTCCGGCGCTGCATCTGGTGGAAAGTCTGCAGCTTGCTCGGGCTCCCCTGGGGACTCTTGCAGACCCTGACTGCCGAGTGGAAGAGCTGCACGGGCCAGGGGAACCGGGCATCTGCAGGGGGAGAGGTGCAGCAGCAGCATTAGTGGTGAGGGGTTGAAACACCCACCTTGCTCAAGGCAGTTCAGGCACAAGTTGAATGTGGCTTAGAGGGAGGCAGCCGGCCAGCTGGCGTGGGGGATGAGCTGCGTGATCACCGCGCAAGTAAGAAAAGGGCTTAGGGCATCACTCTGGGAGAAGTGTGCAGGTGGGGAGCACTGGTTAGGTTTTCCTTGTTTACTTACCAGTTGCACTATAGCCAGCTCCAAAAAATGGATGGAAACTCACAGCCCGGCATTTCAATCCTGACACGGGGGATTTCTGAACTTTCAGGATGGTCTTGAACTGCATTTTTAAGGGTTTGCTACCTTTTTGTTGTTGTTTTGGTGCTAAATGCAGTAATTTTGCTAGATGTAGCCAAAACCTCTTTTCCTTAAAGGCCAAGTGAGGTTCCCCAGGGCCAGTGTTGTCAGGAAGCACAGGCAGAGATCTGTGCATGGGCAGCATGACCACGGGGCCCCACACTCCACAGAGAACTTCCACCCCTAGAAGCATCCTCCTCTCTGTTTTACAGTAAAACAGTCATGTACGGTATATAGCCCCTGCTTCTTTTAAAAACCTGGTAGCACTGCAGGTGCTCTTAGGAGCTATGCTGGGAATGGATCCTGCTGCCCCTCACCAGAGCTGGGGTCTGAGAAGACCACCGCGGTGGCAGGCCAGGCGCTATATTGTCACTCAGCGCCCAGGATTTCCCCTCCACCTGGTGCTGGCACCAGCCCCTCCATGAGCCCTATGCCATGAATCATAGAATCATAGAATCATTTAGGTTGGAAAAGACCTTTAAGATCATCAAGTCCAACCGTTAACCTAACCCTGCTATCCCACCACTAAACCATGTCCCTAAGCACCTAATCTATCCTTCTTTTAAATATCTCCAGGGATGGGGACTTGACCACCTCCCTGGGCAGCCCATTCCAGAGCCTGACAACCCAAAACAAACCCAAACACTCACCCAGCCAACTTGGCAAGTCCTGCCGGGAACGGGGGCTGGTGTGAGAACAGCAGCAGCAGTTGCAGCCTGCCCCTTCCAGCTCTTCCTCCTCCTCCTCTTCTTCTTCCTGCAGGGAGCTGGCTGGGATGGCCTCCAGTTCACACAGCCCCTTGGGTGCGCAGTCCAAGATGCCCCGCAGGCAGAGCGGGACCAGGACCTGGGGGCTCTTCTCTGCTGGGCTGGAGAGGATGTCCTCAATGCTGAATGAACACGGCTTCTTGAGGCCTCTCCTGCCAGCGTCAGTGTCCGATGCTGACTCTGAAGACATCCTCTGCCGGCGGCAGCAGCCGCAGGAATGGGCAGCTCACGCTGAGCAGGGTTTGCTCTCTGTGCACTAACTCTGGTGTGGGGTCTTGCAGGGAAAAAGAAAGCTTATGTAGCTTTTAAAATGGACCGGTGAAACCATCCAGAATTGCTGCTTTGTCTTGGCATTTCAAGTGACTGTCATTCTGGCAGCTGAGTTTTTATTTTGTACGCACATGCACTTTTTCTCCCTCTAACCTAGCTGCTTTATGACTGAAGCCACCCTAAATATATATATATAGGCAGAGATATAATCCCTTTGGAAAGAAAACCGTAAACCCCCCTGTGAATAAAATAAATTCTAACTAATCTTGGCAGCTTTGTGAAGGGTTAGTGTGGATCTAAGATTTAGCTAATCCCACAAAAATGACTGGAGAAGGAAATCTGATTTCTCCATCTCGGGTGTAGATTTGAGGTGGTTATGATCTCCATTGTGCTGCCGCCTCGGATCCAAGGAAGGGGGAGGATAGCTGTTCCCAGCCCAGAAATGGACCAGAGGATTAACTCCTTAAAAGAAGCAAATTATCCCTTTCTCTGGCCAAATGAAAGCTTTCCCATCAAAAGAGAGCTGTCATATCATACAATATGAGAAAAGAGAGAGTTCAGCTTAATAAAAAATCATTTTTAATGATAGAACAGACTTTTGCTGCACCAGAACTCTGTGAAAGTTGATTTATTTTCTGCTGAAAGCAGAAAAATTGTATTTTCCCTCCTTCCTCTTTCCCCCACCTCTGCTGCCCTAATCATAGTGATAATGCAGATGCTTTGCATGTATCCAACGTACTCTTAAAGAATTCAAAGCCCTTAATAAATTAGATTACTGGCAGCCTGTGGCAGCTCTGTGGCGTAGCTTAGTGGCACGTAGCGACCTCCTGTACAGCCGAGCTGTACCCCTGCTTGGCATTGGGAAGGGGAGGAGTGCAAGGTCCCACAGGAGCTCAGGCGGAAGCGTAGTCTCGGTGCCGAAGCTAATGGGGGTTCAGCGAGCCCAGAGCAGCCAGGACGGCTGCCCAGGGCAGCCAGGCTTTCCCAAAGCTTTGTCAGTGCAATTCCCAACTTCTTCCATTCAGCAAGAGAAACTGGGGTGACGCTATGGCCGAGAGTGGTGACTGAGGATGGGAGGGGGCACCTGGCACCGACCCTCCCGAGGGCAAACAGCAAGGCCTGGCAGATGTGATCCATGGGAGGAGAGAGGACATCTCCCATCTTGGGTTCATAACTGGAATGAGTAACTGGCTTTGAAACAGAGACCCTGGGGTTGAGCTCGGCCTGCTTAGGAAAGTTTAAACCCAAGTTCTCTTGCCCTCAGTGCAGTTTAAGCCCAGCTGGGTAGCGAGGCTTTGGGAGCTCACACGGGGAACTCTCCCACTCAGTGTTTCTTCGCAGGGGAGAGAAGGTACCGGTCCCACTCACGGTAGACCGAGGAGACACACAGGTGAGTGCTGTGAAATTGCTGCGCATCGAAGGTCCTCATGGCACCTCATGACCTCATGCTGAACAGCCCAGCAACCCCTCCAGCATCGCGTGGAAACGAGAGCCAGTCCCCAGCAGAACCCCCTCTCAGTCCCCTTTATTTTCTCCTTGGCCCTGCTTTCTGCCTGCCCTTCCTCACCCCACTGGTGTCCCACTGCTGGGAAGAGATGTCCCATAGCCGCTCTACCCGCAACCCTCAAATCTCTGTAAGACCTCACTTAAAAACAAACCACTATTTTGCCTTCCATCCCTTTATTTGCCTCTCCTTCAGCTGTTCCAGTGATGTATAACCTAAATTATAACCATGGTCTATGAATCTTTACATATTTGTAGGTTTGAGAGGAAGATGCCTTTGTAGCTGACTGGTTTGGATACATTCCCTTCTGCCCTGCCAAGGTGTCAGCGCTCCAGGATGCACTAATGCCAGGGATCATTGCAAACTGCTCCCAGCTTTTACATATATACACCCAAACGCTAAGACAGGAGATGGATGTGGGGCCGGGTTCTGCTCCCCACACTGTGCCGTCCAGAGTGATGGCAGGGCAGGTAAGCAGGGATGTGCCGTGGGCAGGCGCAGGATCCGACCCTTTCTGCTCTCCGCTGTAATAATCATAGGCCCGAAGCAGATTAATCCTCCTTCCCCATCCTTAACAAAGGACGCCTTTCCCTGGCCTCCCCTGCCCATCCCTGCCTTCCCACCGCACATGCACTTAGCCTATTAGGATCTCCGCTGATTGCTTTCTTTCATTCCTCCCGTACCTTTCACTTCAGAAAATGGACTGGTAATACTTCTTTTATCAAAGAATTATGGGATTTAGGACCCAGATCTTACAAAGAGACTTTTGATAGCTGCTGGTAATCAAATCCCAATCGGCAGACACTTCTCTGCACCCTGTTACCGGAGAGGAATAAAGGAAAGGGATTATTGATGTTCTGTTTACTGAGCCTCCAGGAGATAGGATCGCTGGGCTATTTCATATTAGAAAAGGAAAGGAAAATAAAACAAGAAAGAAAAAAAATGCAGACAAGGGAAGACAATATAGATATAGATAAAAAGAAAAGAAACAGGCTCTTATCATTTTCTTATTGGTTAAGGAGATTTCAAAGCCATTATAGAGGATTAGCAAAAAGGTTAATCTGCTTTAGCCGTTCGCTTGTCAAAAGTGAATTTATAGGGTTTGAAAATCCTTCCTATGGTGAAATCAGAAAAAAATCCCCTTCTTCCTCCCCTGCCCCTCCCTTCTGCAGGCAGCACAAGGGGATGGGAATGGGAGCTTCGGAGACCCTAAAGCACAGGAGCACCCTCGCTCACCTTGCCTCTGCCTGGGCGCTGGCTCCCATGGGAGCCCTGGTTTGGCAGTGCTTCCCCCCGCTCCCTCACCCGCGTGGGTCGGCCACAGGGCTCAGGGGGTGGAGGAGCAGGTCTGAGGGACATGACCATCCTCCTGCACTGCTCTGCCTTACCCGGGGCAAATCCTGGGCTGTTTCACTGGATGATAGAGGCAGGAGTCAGGGCAAACCTGGATCCATGGCTGGATTTGGGCATCCAGGTTGATTTCTAAAGCAGAACAGAAATGGATAGTGCTGTCGTATGTTGCCAAAAACTACAGGTTGGGGCCTCTCTGCCCCCAAGCACAGCACTTACCCAGGGAGCCACCTCTCAGCATCTTCCCGGTCACCCAGCGCAGACGCTGGCCCGTCCCAGCCGCACTTTCCTGGGCTGCCCGTGCCACTGGTTTGTCCCAGCGGCCGATGCCCATCGCTCACCCCAGCGCCAGCCACTGTGGCAACCCAGGGGAAAACCAATCCTTCAAGGTCAAAACCAGCCAGGAGCACTTTTCAGATAGCTGCTGGGTGAAGTTCGGTGGCATGTGTTATAACTATATTTAATAAAGACACAGAGAAATCACAGAATCACAGAATGGTTTGGATTGGAAGCAACCTTTAAAGGTCATCTAGTCCAGCCCCCAAATCACACCCGTTAAAATAGTTCCAAGTGCCAAGTGACAAAAAAAAACCCCAAAA
>BOSO01002181.1:0-97216 GCA_018403395.1 Gorsachius goisagi | reverse complement strand
GTGCCCCTGTGTGCCATCGTCCCCTATGTGGGCAGCCAGCAGGTAGGGAAGGTGGGGGGACAGGGAGGCTCAACCCTGGCTGGCACCGCTGCTGGGGTGGCACAGCCTCTGTCTGCTGCCTGTCACCTTCTCCTGCCCAGCTCAGCCATGCAGGCAGCAGCGTTCCCAGCCGGGGGGCTGCTCTCGCATCGCCCAGGGGATGGTATCCCTGGTGGGGTGGTGAGCTGCAACAGCAATGATGCATCCCTGGGAAATGCCAGCAGGGAGGGGAGCTTTGCCAGTTGATGCCCACCAAAATCTGGCCAAAAGTAGCTTGGGTTACCAGAGGTGCTCAGTGCCATGGGTGACCGCAGTGTGGTCTGTACCCAGGGATGTCACCCGCTGTACAGAGCCTTCAGCCTGGCAGGGAGATCACAGAATCATTTAGGTTGGAAAAGACCCTTATGAGGCGGTCATCTGGCTTTCTCCCAGGTGCTGGATGCCTACCCAGAACTGCCGCAGCACCTCCTGAGCTGCCTCTCCACCAACCACCTGTGTCCCGCAGCCGCCGAGGTCTACAAGGCCCTGGTGCGGCAGCAGTGTGCCGAGCAGCAGGACGGGCAGCCGGGCACGGGGGCGGCTCTGGCGGAGCGGTGGGCGCTGCGCTGGCTGCCCCTGCTCTCCCAGGCGCTCCGCTCCCCCCTGCCCATCCTGCAGAGCAACGCCGCCAACCACCTCCTCGCCTGGACCCTGCGGCAGCTCCCAGCAGCCCAGGCACCACTGGCCGCCCAGTTCAGCGGCCGGGACGCGGCGTCGCTCCAGGCTTGGGTCTCGCTGCTGAAGGCGCAGAAGAGCGTGGTGGGGGCCCTGCCGCTGCAGGGCGAGGTGCTGGAGCGGCTCTGCTGCTGCCTGGGCGCCCGCGAGGAAGGCGTTCGGCTGGCGGCGCTGGGTCTCCTCTGCTGCAGCCCCAGCACCAACCGGCCCCTCTCGGACACCGAGGTGCGGCTGCTGCGGGAGTTCTTGCCCCTCAACCTCAACTGCGACTCCTCCTCGTTCCGGCAGCTGCTGCAGGCAGCGGTGAGGAAGGCGCTGGTCCGGCTGCGGGACAGCTCGCTGGCCCAGCTTCGAGGGAAGGAGCCCCACGGCACCGCGCCGGGCAAGGGAGCGGGGCAGCTCGCCCAGGCAGTAGGTGAGGTGGCTGCCCTGGCACCGCCAGCGTGGCCCCCGGGGGAATTTGAAATGGGTGCCCAGCTCAGCATCGCTCACTGCTCGCAGGATTTGTGGAGTGGCTGCTGCAGCTCAGCATCGCCTCGCTCAGCCCAGGCTCCAACTACCAGAGGAAGAAGACGGCCCTGCTCCTCCTGGCCGCTGTTCTGGAGACCTGCACGGACACCTGGAGCCCCACCAGGAAGAAAGGCCAGCCCCCGCGTGAGTACGGGCAGCCCACCCAGAGCATCGCCCCTCAGCTGTGGGGGTGCTCCCCACCCACCGCCCCTTGTCCCCACCACAGGGACCATGGCCATGCTGCTGAGCTACACCAGGCAGAGGGGCTGCTGGGACTTCTTCTCTCAGCCCAATTTGTTGGCGCTGCTGAGCTGCTTGCAGGACAGCACTAATGAGGTGATCCTGAACGGTCATGAAGCCGCTTGCCTCAGCCCCAAGCGGGCTCACAGGGCAAGGGTGGTGGCTTCCCCCTCCACCTTGTGTCCCAATCCCCCCCCCCACACCTCTCCTGTCTTGGCAGATCAGGGACTTGGCATCTGAGCTGCTCATCCGCTACTTCCCCGCCACGTTCCCCGAGCCCATCACCCTGGCTCTCTTCCAGCTGGCCCAGGAAGCCCTGGGCAGCCCGCGAGTGCAAGAGGCTGAAGCCGGAGCCGTGCTGATGAAGACCATCCTGCAGAAGTATGAGCTTCTGGTCTCCCCCTCCCCGCAGTGGCATGGCAGCCCCCGAGAGCCCATCGGCAGCACCAGCATCTTGCCAGAGGCTGCATTTACAGCTCAGGGCAGAGATGGCTTGGGTTTGAAAATAGCCTTGCAGTGGGGAGCTGGGTAGGGCTGGGGTGCAGAACTTCTAGACATTAGGAAAAACTTCTTCACCGAAAAGGTTGTCAGGCTCTGGAATGGGCTGCCCAGGGAGGTGGTGGAGTCCTCATCACTGGAAGGATTTAAAAGAAGAATAGATGAGGTGTTTAGGGCCAGGGTTTAGTGGTGGGATGGAAGGGTTAGGTTAAAGGTTGGACTTGATGATCTTAAAGGTCTTTTCCAACCAAAGTGATTCTATGATTCTAACTTTGAGACGGGAAAGGAAGGAGCCCTGAGTTGGGCAGAAAAGTCCCTCGTCCTTGCAGCAGCCTCTGCCCGTTCCCCCAGGTCAGACAGTGACACCATGAAGAGCCTGGCCCTGGAAGCCGAAGCAGCCCCCACGCTGCCCAACCGAGGCCTCTGCTTTGCTCAGCACCTTCTCCACATGCTGCAAGCCCAGTACGCCGCGGCATGCCAGGACCTGCTGCAGGCAGCAGCCACCGCGCCGATGCACGGTACGTCCCCAGCCCGGCAGGGCAGCAAGCAGCTCCCCCGGCAGGGCTCCTCCCTGGGAACTTAGGGCAGGCAGGTACAGAGTAGGCAGGACTGAGACCACAGCTCAGTGCTGATGCCACATCCTTGCCTCAGTTTCCCCGTATTGCTGCTCTGCCTGCCCAGCGTTCCCTGCACCTGGGGGCGCAGCTCGCTCCCCTGCCCGTGAGCCATTTCAGCAGCAGGCTCGGGCAGGAGAGTGGGGGCTGCGCTGGCCACCGCTGTGACCGGTGGTGGGTGTTCGTGCAGGAGCCATCGCCGCCCTGCGGAGGTGCCTGCTCCAGGTGCCGGAGGTGGTGGCCTCCATGCAGGCAGTGGAGTCAGCGCAGAGCTGGCAGGAGCTCCTCACCCGCCTCGTCACCACAGTGAGGGACGTCACCTCCTTCCTCCTGGGTGCTCTGCAGAGCCAGCAAGACCCCGGTGCCAACGAGCAAGGTGAGCCTGTCCCCGGGGGGGGGACCAGCCCCAGGAACCACTGACGCCTCCATCACCGCAGTCCTGGATCCCGCAGCCCTCCAGCCTCTGGGGAAGGCGCTTGCTTTGGGTTCACTGCCTCTAGCAGGGGACAACAGTGGGGCTGGGTTGGCCCAGGAGCGGGGTCCAAAGCAGGGCACCTGGGCAAGGATGCTCCAGGTGTTGGGCAGAAGATTCTGGAAACTATGGGAGCAGAGCAGCTTGTGCCTGGGTTTGGGTCCCTTTCTTGACTGCACATGAGAACAGCAGCAGAAGTAGAGGCAAAAACCTTCCAGAGGCAGAGGAAAAACCTCCCTTACAGCAGTGGTTTGGAAAGAGCCATGGGACAAAGCACAGCCACGTCCCTGAGCGGGACATGTTGCAGGAGCAGAGGCGCTGCCATTTGTGTGCACCCTGGACAGCGGGTGTCCCCCCAGCCCCCCAGCAGCATCACCCTCCCTCTGCCCCACACAGCCCCACTCAGACCAGGCTTCTCCCTTTCACAGCTGCTGCCCCATCGTTTGCAGACATGGGGAACGCCATTGGCTCCCTCATCACGCTGGGGAAAAGCCGGGGGCAGCAAGAGGAAGAGGAGGAGGACTCAGTCCTGCTCTCAGAAGAGCACAGCCTGATCCTGACCTGCTGCTGGGTATCGGTGAAGGTAGGCACCCCTCCCCACAGCATCGGGGACACCCCAGCATGGCACCCACCACCCAGCCCACCCCACCAGCTGGGTTCTCCAGCTCCCCTTGGGGCATTCACCCTCCCTGGGGACAAACAAGGGGGAACTTCTGCTTACCTCGGAGCTGCTGCAGGCCATCCTCCCCCTCCACCAGGGAGGATGCAACCACCACCCTCACCAAAAGCAGCCACCTCCCTGCCTGCCCTTATGTAGCCCAGCTGGTTCCCAGGCACCGACAGACTCCAGCTGTGGCAGAGCCAGGCTCCCAGCTTGCAGCCCTGCAGCCACCCATCCCAGCTCCTTTCCGACAGCCGCCCATCCCGGCTTCTCCTCCTCTCCAGCAGCTGCCTGGAAAAAAGGCCATCTCTGCTGTGCACACCTTGCAGCTGGCTGGGAAACCACCGTGCTGTGAGCCTGCGTGTGCTTGTGGGTGTCCCACTGTCCCCACGGCCTGACGGTGCCAGCACCCCAGAGTGCCGGTGCTGGGGAGCGATGGCAGCACCCGCTCTCTTTCCCTGCGGCAGCGCTGGTGGGACAGGGCAGGAATGGGGCAGGACACGAATGGGGCAGCCCCACTACTGGTCCCCGTGACCTTCATCTTCTTCCCAGGAGACAGGACTGCTCCTGGGGGGCCTGGCCGAGCTGCTGCTGGACCCAGCGCTGCCAGCCGGATCGGGGCCCCTCTTGTCGCTCCCCACCCTGCAGACGGCCGCAAGGGTGTTCCAGGAAATCCTGCTGCGGTGCCGGCACTGGGTAAGAGCGTGTCCCACCCGGGGTGGCTCGGCTCCTTGCCCACCCCTCCGGCCCCATCCCTGCCCCAGGCCGATAGCCGGGGGCTCTCACCCACATGCAGGGAGGCCAAGGGCAGTGGGGCAGGGTCTGCTCTGGGGCAGGACACAGCTGGGATCCTGGTGCCAAACCCTGTCATGTCCCCATGCCATCATGTCTTCTCGCTTTCTCCTTCCCCTTTTGCAAAGAGGTTTCTGGGGGTTGGCTTGGGCTGGTGGGTGCAGCCTTGCGGGGACGGGGGGGCCTGACACTACCCTGCCCTAGGGAGCAGTGGAGGGCTGCAGCATGGGCTTCACCAAATTTTGTGCTGCTCTGTTGAACCACCCAGACGCGGAGCTGCAGGCAATCCCACAGACCATGCTGGAGCAGGTACCGCGCTCATTCTGCCCCACATTCCCGCCATGCCCCGGGGACCCCAGGGCCGTGTCCCTGTCTCCCCCCACCCCGGGGTGAGGACCTGCCTGGCAGCTGGGATGCTGCAGTGCGGGGTTGGTGCAGCCGGTGCCCTGCCCTGCAGAGCAGCTGCAGGTTCCAGCCAGCAGGTTTCCAGACATATTTCCAGTGGGTTTTATTCCTTAGGGCTTAGAAGCCCTGAGCGGACCCCGGAGCAGCTCGATCACACGCCGTGCTGCTGGCTTCCCCATGCTCTTCCTCTGCATCGTCAGCGGGGAGGCCCCAGTGCAGGCGCGGCCGCTGCTGGCCCGCTGTGTCCAGACGCTGCTGGCCTTGGCCACCACAGCCCTGCCGCAGGACTGGGACCAGACCCTCGACCTGCCGCAGGTGAGCATGAAGGGCGCTGAGCTCCTGGCTGCTGTAGCCCATTTGGGGACAGGGTGGCCTGCACAAGGTCCCCTAAAGGGAGCCATGCTGGGTACTAACATGGAGACCTCAGGGTGAGCAAAAAACTGCAGCCTGGCCATGCTGCCCATCCCGGCAGCCCGAGAGCTGATGGCCCCTCGGCTCCCTCCATCTCTTCCCACCATCTTCCCTTTGCACAGAAGCATCAGCCCCCTCCCCACAGCGCTGCTGAGCCCCGTGCTCTCTCCCCAGGTGTGTGCCTTCCACGTGCTGCAGACGCTGGTGCGTGGCGCAGGGCTGGGCGGCGCGCTGCTGCGGCACGCTGCGCCGATGGTGGCCCTGGCACTGCGGGGCCTGGGCTCGCCGTGCTGGGCCATGAGGAACGCGGCCATCCAGCTCTTCAGTAAGTACAGAGGGGGAGAAGCAAGAGATCCCTGCAGGACCCATGCAGCCCCTGGGGTTTGGAGCCTGGCCGGGGCAAAGCATGGTGGGCTGGGCAGGGGGTAGAGGGGACCTGACGCTGCTTTCTGCCCTGTCCCTGCAGGTGCCCTCACGTCCCGGCTGCTGGGCCAGCAGCGGAGCCATGGGGAGGGCTGCCTGGCGGAGGGGGTGAGCCTGCAAGCCTTCCTCGGGCAGCACCCCAAACTGGGCGCTGTGCTGCTGGGTGAGCTAGGGGCGGCTGCAGCGCCTGCGCCGGGGCAGCCCTGCCTGCGCCCTGCGCTCCACGCCGTCCTCACCTTGCTGGCCCAGCTGCAGCCTGGCACCGACGGCCCCGGAAGGTGAGGGGGCAGCCGGGATGCTCTTCCTCGGCCAAGGGCTCCTGCAGCAGGAGAAGGTGGTCCTGTGGTGCCGGGGCTGGCCCTGGCTCTCGGGGTAGTTTCACTCCGGCCGGGGCATCACCACGCGGTGCCCTTTTTGCTCCACAGCCCCTCTGCTCGCTTCCTGGGGCCGCTGCTGGGGCTGGCGGGGAGCCCCATCTACGCCGTGCGAGCAATGGCCGCCAAGGCACTGGTGCCGGTCGTCTCGCCGCCCCGGCGCCTGGGGCTCCTCCTGCAGCTGGCCCAGCAGCTCCCCGCCACGCCGGGACAGGTCCGCTCACACAACGCCGTCCACGGGCGCCTGCTGCAGATGCGGGCACTGCTGGCCCCCACCCCGGGCACCAGTGGGTGAGTGGTCCCACACTACACCCCCCCCACCCATGGCTCCTGCGGTCACGCTGTGCCCAGATGCCGAAAAGTTTTTTCTGGCTGAAAAGTGGCACCCGCCTCTGTGCCACGGGCCCCCGGTGAGGGTGCTGTCTCTCTGCAGGCTGTCGACCAAGGCGCTGAGCCCCGTGGCTCTGCAGCTGGAGGCACGGGGCTGGCTGCTCACCCCTGCCCAGCGCTGCCCACTCGTCCGCGCCACCTTCCTCCAGGTCCTCGCCCTCCTACCAGCATCCCTTAGTCCCAGCTTCGCCCAGAGCATCCGTGATGCTGTCAGCACTGAGCTGGGCAGCCTCCCGCCAGGGGGAAAGCCGGGATGTGCCGAGCTGCAGGTACCACTGCCTGCCACGAAAATCGCCGCTATGGCCTCCCTAATGGCAGGCCTGGGGGTAGGAGGTGGGGACACCCCCCCACTCGGGGGGCATACACCCCACTTGAGGCTGAGTGTTGGAAGGGGGATCCTTGTTTTCCTCCAGGTGGGCTCGGCCATCCTCTACCAAACCATGGCCCGCTTCTTGTGCAGCGAGGCAGCCCGGCTGGCAGACGGCGCGTGGATTGGCACCATCTGCTCGCTTCTTCGGCAGCCGAATCCTGACGTCCAGCTTGCCATCCTGAGCTGGGTGCTTGCCAGGGAGGGAGGAACGTGCGAGGAGCTGGAGAAGGCGCTCAGGCTGACGCTGCTGGTACGACAAGGCTCAAAAGTCACGGAGGAGAGCAGAGGGTCCCCAATGCACCACGCGGCCGGGATCCTGGGTGCTCACCGAGAAGCACGGTGCTCCCCGGCTGAGGGTGCATGGGTGTGGGGTGCTCACCCGGTTTTGCTGAGGTTGCCACCCCGTGGTGCCAGGGCCACTAACCATGTACCTTCTTTCCCGCTGTCACCTAGGAGAGCTTGGGGTCGGTGCTGCGAGAGAGAAGGGACAAAGAGTTCCTGAGGTTGTACCTTGAGGCTTTGCTGCATCTTTACAGAGACCCCTCGTCGTGGTCCCAGGAAGCTTCCCGAAAGCTCCAGGGCTCCGCAACGGCATGCCTGGAGATGCTGCTGCACGTGCTGGAGGATGAGTGTCCTGGCCCCGACCTCCTCTTCCAGGCACTGTGTGCTGCCAGCCTGCTGCTCGCCCACCAGTAGGTCCATGCTGCTGCTGGGGGACCCCGCCTGACCCTTCCAGAAGATTTTTTCCTTAGTTCTTGCTGGAAACAGAGCCACAGCTTCTCGGCTGTAAATCACAGCCAGCTTTGCGCCTGTGTCCTCTGGTCTCAGGGCAGCCAGTGGCCTTCGGACCCCTGGACGGAGCTGGAAGGTATGCCTGAATTCCCTCTCCTTCCCCGGCCTCTGACAGGTTTGAGGAGGATGAGGATGGCACCCTGGTCGAGCGGTGGTGCACGGCGCTGGAGGTGTGCAGCCGGTCTGCTTCCTACGAGGTGCTGCGGCTGGCGGCTGCCCGCTCCCTGCAGGCGGCGGGTGCCGATGTGGTGCAGCGATCCCTGCGGGCTGGCAGCAGCTCACTCGTCCCCGTGGCTCTGCGGTAGGTCCTTGTGCTGCCCACAGCCCCGGGGTGGTGCAGGTGAATAGTCTGACCCTGCCAAAGGCCGGGGCCCCTGTGAAAAATTCAAGGGCATTGAAGAGAACACCACTCATTCAAAAATCGCTAGCGCCCAAGAGCTTGCAGCCCACAAAAAGATTTGAGGGTGGCCTTTTAATAGAAGCAGCCGGTCTCTCAATGAGCAATAAACTGCATTGGTGGGTCCCTCGACCCCCATTGCGGTCCCAAGCAGTGAGCTCTTGGGTGGTGGCTGTGCCTTTCACAACCCAGAAGAAAAGTCCCTCGGGGAAGCATTGCCCTGGAGGGGTCTCATCCTTCCCCGACGCTCCAGGCAGGCTGGGGATGCTCTGGGAGTGCGGCGCCCTTCCCTTCCCTTCTCTTCCCTTTCCCCAGGCTGATAAACGTGGGCATTCACCTTCTGCAAGATGAGGAGCGGGAGGTCCGGCACGAGGCCTCGGGTTTCGCCAGCCTCCTGCGGCAGGACCCCGGCGAGCCGCTCCAAGACCGCTGCGTTTTTGTGCAGGACAACATGGGCCTCCTGGGCCTCTTACAGCTCCTCCTGGCAGAGTTTGGGGAGCACCCCGAAACTTTCGACTTGCTGCTGCAGCATCTCCCCGTCTTAGATCTCAGGGACATCGTGGAGGAGCTGGAGGCCAACAAGTGAGATGCCAGCCCCCTGGGCTGGGTACGAGGGGGCGCGGGGGGGGCCACGGGGCTGGCCCTCGGCTTCACCCACACCTTGGCTTTCCCCACCAGAGCTGCCAGCCTGTACAAGGAGGACGAACCCAACGTGTTTGCGGAGCCAGCTGTCCTGGCACGGCAGCTCCTCCCGTTCCTGCTGCAGCTCCTGGAGAAGGCGCCTGCTGGCAGCCCGCTCCGTGCCTCTGCCCTGCGCTGGCTGGCGGCCGCGGGCCCCGGCGTCCTGCGCGACCTGCGCTTCTGCGCGCGCCGCTGGAGCCACGGTACGGCAAGCTGGTGTCCTCGTCCCCCGGGCCAGCTCTGCCTTGGGGTGGGGTGGGGTGGGGACACCCTGCCGTGCTCACAGCTCCTTCGCCCGCTCTCTCCGCAGAGGCTGCTGCCCGCTGGGGGATGAAGGCTCTGGGCTGTGCCAAGCTGCACGCGGCCGTGACCGTGCTGCTGGTGAGGGCCTGGCTGGTGGCACAGATGCTGCAGGTGCTGGGGGAAGGTGCTGCCGCCGTGCCGGGGCTGGGCTGCGGCGCGCAGGAGCTGGAGCAGGAGCTTGAGGTGGTGCAGGGGCTGCTGGCGCAGCACAGGCTGGCCCCCATGCTGAGCCAGGGTGATGTGCCGGGGGAGCTGGGACCACCGTCCAGGGCTGCCTGATGGCTCCAGGCACTGAGCAGAGTAATACCAAGCCCCGCAGCCACGAGGCTCCTGGTTCACGCTGCCGCATCCCTCCATTTGCCGGATGCTCTCTCTGGCCACCAGCTGGGACTGCAGATTCGGTGGTGAAACTCAGGGCAACCCCACTCACCGTGCGGGACACACTCCCGTTGTTCCCAATGTTTTGTAACCCTCCATCCCGAGGACACCGGTGCAGCATGGCCTCGGCCCGTGCCTGCGCTGCTGCCCGCAGGGTCCCTGCCCTCGGGTCTGGCTGGGAGGAGGGGACACATGCCCTGGAGCCCTCACCCCCCCTGCCTGACTCCCACTGCCTTTTTTTTTAACCAATGTTTTAGTTCCTCTTTTGCGGCCGACCTGGGCTTTTATCCCAAATAAAGAGGCCAAGAATGTCTACAGTGTTGAAGCCTTTTAATTTCCCCGCTCAGGAGGGGTGGTGGGAGAGGGGGAGGTGGGCAGCAGCCAAACGCATCGTGGGGTAGCAAACAGGCAAGAGCCACCAGCTGCGGCCAGGGAGGTCCCAACCCCAACCCCAAAGCAAACAAACAAAACCCCCACGAACACCCAGCTCACGGCTGCAGGCAGGTGAAGACCCAGCACCCGGCTGAGCCCCCCCTGCACTGGAGCAGCCCCGGCATAGATCAGGATGTGGCCACATCCAATTCCCTTGGCTATTTGCCTGACACTGGCCCGGCGGCAGCGAGGGACCCCGCTGGGCATCCGGGTTTGGGGAGCCCAGGGGACACACCACCAGCAGTGCCCCCAGGGACAGCCGGTCTTGCTGAGCCCCAAGCAGTGCCGCAGCCCCAGCTCAGCGTGTCCCGGACAGGGGGATGGAGTGGTGCTCAGCATCAGCGCACCCCGACTCATCCTCATCCCTCATCCTCACCTGCTGCAAGGGCATCATGAGCACGGCCAAGCTGCAGCACATCAAGTTCTCCGAGGAGGCAAAATGCCTCATCCTGGAGGAGTTGAGCCTCCACAAGGACATCTCGATCCCCAAGAGCGGCCGGTACAAGAACACGCTGGCCTGGCAGCGCGCCTGGGAGGAGATAACGGCTGCTGCCAACTCCCTCAGCCCCCTGGTCTGGCACACACCCAACGAGATCTGCAAGAAGTGGCACAATGTGGTCATGGATGCCTACAGGGAGCTGGCTGTGGAGAAGCAACCACTGCTCCACCAGCAGCCCCAGGAGAAACTCTTCCACAGCTTCTCCCTCTTCAACAAGCCTGACCTGGGGATCTTGGACCTGCTGCTCTCAGCCTTGGCCTTCAGAGCGAGGGCAGCCAGTGGCCCACCCCAGGATGCTGGAGGTCACCCCGTCCTTGCTCTGCCACACAGGGACCCCGCCAGTTCCTGACCCCCACACCAGAGAGAGTCCTTGGTGCAGCTGGTGGGGAGCCTGACTCCAAGGAGAGCTTGCTCCCAGCAGGACCCAAGGCCAGTGTGGAAGAGTCTGATGCCTCCCGGCACAGCGTCCGCAGCCCCCAGCCTGCCTGCGGCACCTCCCCGTCCCACCTCGCTGCAGGGCTGGGGTGCAGCGGGGGTGACCAGCCTTCTCCTCCAAGGCCCCCATGCCCCCCTGCATCAAGTGTTCGCTGACTCCAGCACCGGTGTGGCTGTGCCGTGGCTGGAGGCGTCCCAGCCCGGCCCGTGGAGCTGTGTTGGCACGGCTGGGGAGAGGTGGGAGAAGCAGAGCTGGCTGCAGACAGAGACCCTGCAGCTGCAGGAGAAGTTCCTCCTGGAGATCACCAAACTCCGCAGGGAGCTGGGCACCTGACGGTCCCCTGCAGGTGCTGGGGTGGCCCAGGGCCACGATGCCCACTGCAGGGACAGGGACAGCCCACTCCCCCCAGGGATGGGCACTGGCTGCCCACCTGCAGCCAGGGTCCGATGGGATGAGGCCAGGACAGCAGTGCCATGAGCTGCCCTCTCCTTCCCGCCTCCTTTCCCAGACCCAGGGCTGTGCCCACCATGGGTCCCCTCCTGCCTGCATGCCCTGGGTCAACCCATTGAGAGCCAGCCCCGGCACGGCATCCTGCCGCAAGAGCGTCATCCCACCCAGGCTAGGGTTGGGATGGGTGCTCACGGTGCAGGCATGGCCGCCCTCCGCTGCCACCCCATCTCCTCTGGCCCCTTCACTCCATTCCCCTGGGGGTGTTTAATGGCTCGGAGCTCCCCGGGTGTCTTGGCCCTGGCAGCGTAGGGCTTGGGCACTGCCGGTTGCTGCAGGCGGCCGTGTCCGAACCAAGGTGATCTTTGGGAGGAGCGCCTGGTGCTGTGCCTGGCAGGGGTGGGGTGAAGGCACCTAGGGGTGGTTTGTGGGTGCGGGCAGGTGCCGAGGCCACCAGCACAGCACCTTGGCTGTGGGTACCACCAGCCAAGGCGGGACTGGGGACCTCACCAGCAAGGTCATGTCATGCCAGGTGAGGACACCAGTGCAGCCCAGCATCACCCAGCCCAGCCCCGCTCCCTCCAGTGGGGGCTGCCAAGCCCCACGGCTGGACCCGGGCACCCACCAGCATCGCCACTCACGTGCAGCCTTTGGGTGCCTGCATTTAATTTCTGTCTGCAAACCACAGCACGTAGCCGAGCCACCCCTCACACCTCGCCCAACAGCTCGCTGCGGTCAGGCCAGCCCGAAGGCACAGAAGGAGGACGCCACATTCATCATCACATTGCTCGCCAATGGCAGCTCGCTACAAGGCATGATGTCACGGCTGAGCATGACATCATCATGTTATCCTCCCACTTTGCTGCTGCATCATCCTCTCACCCAGATTTAACCTCAGTGTGATGTTCTTCCACCATTGATCACCATACTATAGCAATTCCCTTATTTTTAATCTTTATAAGCAGGGTTTTCTTCCCATTTTTCAATGAAATACTTAATGGAAAACACAGGGGGTCAGCTCCAAGGGCGAGCAGCCAGCCTGCGGAAGGAGGAAAGGACAAAAGCCACCAGGCTGTTATTTCATTCCCTGCCTCCCCAGCAAGGAGCAGTGGCGCGGGGAGGCTCAGCTCACCTTCCGGGGGGATGCTACACGAAGATGAGAGCCGGTGGGGGGCAGACACAACCCTCCTGCAGTCCCTCCTGCACCCACGAGCCCTGGCACCCTGCCACGGAGGCGGCCACCCAAAACGTCCTGGAAGGGAAAGCCGGTGAGAGCTAGGGTGCACCGTGAATAATAATTATATACAGTTATATGTAATCATATATATAACAAATAACATATATTGGCAGTTGGACTAGATGATCATTGTAGGTTCCTTCCAATCGAAATATTCTGCTCTAGTCTATATAAATATATTTATTTTTATATTATATATTATCTATTTATTGTATGCATTACTGATTTATCTTATAATATAATCCCATCATACTATGGCATATTATCTTACAATATTGTGGCATAATATTCGTTTTATATACAAATATGTTTATAATTAAGGATATCAAAGGAAGATGCTGTAGGGGCATGGAGAGATGCTTCTCCATTGGGTGGGGGACATCCGCCTCCCCCGCCATCCCCCAAATTACCCCCTACCTGGCTCCTTGCAGCCCATGTCCGGTGCAATGGGGCCGGCGGTGGGGTGTGTCCCCCCGGCACTCAACACACACCCGCTTGTCCCGGTGCAGCCGGCGGCTCCAGGCCTGCCCGCGGCAGGGGGGCCCTACGTGCGTCAGGCGGAAGTAGCTGCAGTAGCTGGGGAGGGGGAAAAATGGGGGGGGAAAGGGGGAAAATGGGGGGAAAAGTGGGAAAATGGTGGTTGGAGGGTAGGGCAGAGGTGTGGGGTGGGGTGTAAAGGGGCCATGGGTTTGGGGGTGCAAAGGGGCCATGGTTGGAGGTGGGTGGGAAAAGGGATCACAGGTTTTGGGGGGTGCAAAGGGGCCATGGCTTTGTAGGGTGGTGCAAAGGGACTGTGGTTTTGGGGGGTGGGAAGAGCAATGGCTCTAGGAGGGGTGCCAAAGGGCCATAGTTTCATAGGGGGGTACAAGGGGTCCATGGCTCTGGGGGGGTGCAAAGGGGCCATGGTTTTGGGAAGTAAGGGGTGCACAGAGGCCATGGCTACAGAGGGGTGTGCAGAGGGGCCCCAGCTTTGGGGGGGGGAGGGGGGTTGTGCAAAGGGGCCACAGCTCTAGGACTGGGTGCAGAGAGACCATGGCTTTGTATGGGGGTGCAGAGGGCCCCCAGCCCCACACCTACCCATGGCTTTGTATGGGGGTGCAGAGGGCCCCCAGCCCCACACCTACCCAGACGGCTCCTCCGGCAGCAGCAGCCCAGCTCTTTGCCAGGGATCCCTGAAGTCCCGGCTGAAGGAGTCAGGTAATATCTTGGCCACCTCTGGCAGAAGAGCATCCAGAGGACACACAGGGACGGTTAAAGACGCCCTGTGACAGGCAGCGGGGACGGCAGCACTGGAGGATGGTGACACCCGAGGGAGGTGGGCATCCCCGCAGGACCCACGTTACCTTTGGCCATCCCGCAGGTCGGGTGCTCCCCGAGGCAGCCGCGGCGCTGCTTGAGGTCAGGACAGGGCTCCCCTCCGTGCCGGGGCGGGATGGTGACCTGGCGGCTGCGGGCCTTGCTGCCCACCCCGCACGGGGAGCTGCACCCGCTCCACGGCCCCCAGGGCCCCACCGCGCAGCCCACTGCTGCCGGCGGGCCAGGGGAGCGGGGGGATGGAGGAGGGAAGAGAGCTTCAGTGGCATGGAAGGTGGAAGGAGGAGAGCAGGGGAGATGGAGCAGCACGGAGGAGGGAGGAGGGGAGGTGGGAGAAGGGGCCGGGGGACCCCGTCGGTCCCTCTCCCCTGACCCCCAGGCAGAAGCTGCCCCGCCGGCGCCGTGACATCGTGCGCGGTGGCATTGTGCACTGCTTCCGCAGGCCTTTATCCCCGCTGCCGCGGCTCTGCATCGCGCTGAGCTGGGACCCCGCTAATATCCCGGAGATTAGGGAGGGCTGACTGCTGCAATTGTCCAGGGGGCCGCGGCTGGCGCCTGCCTGCGTTTGGCTCCCCAGGGTGGGCTGGCTCTGCACCCCCCAAGCCCACATTCCCCATTTGTCACCCCCAGCGCCACCCCTGGCCCTGGTTCCTGTGCAAAGGAACCCCCGCAGCGGGGGAGATGCCAGGGTTTATCCCACCCATGTCCCACGCTGACGGCTCCACGGCTTGCGATGACAGCGCTACCGACAATCCCGTTACGCCCCGCCGCCGACCTGAGGCCACCCCTGCGGGCTCTCTTACTGCACAGGGAGCAGCCAGGCGCTCAGCATGGAAAAAAGCAGAAAATCGGGATATGGCTCCAAATCCAGCCCAGCTGGCATCCCCAGACGCATCCTGTTACCACTCAAAGTATGGGGCTAACGGATAACAACAAACACTTGCCACCAAAAGCAGCAACCCCAGGCTGGCGTCCCCAGCAGGGGGTCCCGCCGGTGCCACCCCATCCCAACGCTCACCGGCGTGGCGGCAGGCGGCACGGTAGTCCTGGCAGCAGTCGCCCGTCCTCTCGCAGTACGAGTCGCAGTAGCAGCGAGCCCGGCGGGCGCCTGAGGCCCAGCAAGTGTTGTTCCTGCCCGGGCAGCACTGGTGCCAGCAGCTGCCCGTGGCACCCACCAGGTAGCCGGTGGCCAGCAGCCAGCTCCCGCAGAGCAGCAGGACCCACATGGCGCCAGGTCCCCACAAACCTCCGAGTGACGGCGTTCCCCCCCCCCCAGCTCCGCCGTGGGACAGCTTCTGGGCGAGCAGCGAGGGCTGGAGCCCTGCCCGCGCCGCCCCTGGCTGGGCGGGGGGACAAAGCCTGTTCCCTTCTGCTCCACCGCCCCTGGCTGGCCCGGCTCTTCCCTCTGCGGCCAGGGCGAGGAATTAATAAAGTTAACTGGGATGGTTAATAAAATGCCGTGCGTGGGACAACGCGACCCCGGAGCTGCCTGGGAGCAGCTGGGAAGGGGCACTGCTGGGTTGAAGCTGTTGCTCCCCTGGGAGCGCCGGCTCGGCCTCGGAGGGCAGTGGGACCGGGGCGCAATGGGGGACCCCATCCCCAATCCCTGCCTGCCCCGCAGGAGCCACTCGCCGCCCCCTGAGCACTGCCCGGACACCAACGCAGCTGCTAAAGCCAGACTGATTTTATTCAAATTGCGAATGTAAAACAGAATAAAAAAGAAAAACCAAAACCAACAACAACCCAAAAACCCCAACCCTCACTGGCTTCAGAGCAGGAAGCCGCAGGTAAACCGTGCCCGGGCTTTCCTCCTCCTCCTCCTTCGCCCTCCCGTGTTAAGGCTGCATTTGTCACTGGTGACAGGAGGGAGGAGGGACAGGGCGAGCCCCCGCTCCCACAACCTCCCCCCGGGCTCCTTCGTGGGAAGTTTGGCACAAATCCGGTGGGGCTGAGCCCAGCACAGGGCAGGGCAAGGCTCTGGCCCCACCGCCACGGCTGTGAGCGGGTCAGCATGAAGCTCTGAAAGCTATGGGATTGCCTAGAGGGCCACGGCAGGGTAAGGGCAGATGGGGGGGAATGTGGCAGAAGAAGGGGTTTGCACCCCCGGCTGAGGGGCCAGGTCTGTGGTGCAGGGGCTGCACCCCCCCACCCTGGCTGGCACACGCGTCCTGACTGTAAACGGCAAGTGATGGGGGAACCCGGCTCGCCCCAACCCCGGCCCCGCAGTGAGGAGAACTAAAGGCCTGGCTGTATGTGCAATTTTGGGCAGCGTCTGTTCAGCAGCCCAGAGCTGAGAGGGATCCAGGGGCTGGGATGCTGCACCCTGGGGGGGGTCTCGGTGCTGGCAGGAAGGAGGGAGGAGGGAGCCTGGGGCCACACCAGCAGGTCACTGACCTCCCCACCTGGGGGTGGGCCCCCCGGGGACGCTGTGACACCCAGTGCCTCACCCCCAGCCAGCGGCGTCAGCCCCGAGAGCCTCCGCCAGTGGCGATGCCTGGTGCACAGCTTGGCCATTGCACCCACATGGGTCCAGGGGGCTCTCAGCATCCCCAAAAAAGTGCTGGCCCCCCGGCAGCTGGCAGCTCCTGGCTGTCGGAGGTCCTGGGGGTGCAGGGCCACCGTCCCAAGGGGACACCTCACCCTGGATAACCTCGCAGGAGATGCAGGACCAGGGGGAAGTGGCACCAGGGGACCGGGGCGGGCATAACCGGGATGCTGGGGGTGTGGATGCTGGGATGCTGCTCCCTCCCTGCTCCCTTCAGCACACAACTTATAATTTAACCTGCTCCAGAGCCTGCTCCTAAACATAAAGGTGGCCGGGTTTGGGGGGAGGGCGTGCGCATGGGGCAGCCTTGGCCCCAGGCAGTGCCGGCAGGCAGCTCCAGGCTTGGTCATGGCTCTCCAGCTGCAGCCCCGGGGGGCGAGGGAGGTGGGGGGCTGCCCTGGCCCGCCACCCCCCCTCAGTCCGTTTTCCACACCTTGTTGAGGAACTTGACCACCTCGTCGTAGATGACGAAGACAATGGCCACGTCGAGGCAGACGCGACCCAGGCGAGGCACTGTGCCCTTGTAAAACCTGCCGGGGACAGAGGGGGTGTCATGGGGCTGGGTGGCACCCACAGCCCCCTCCCCATCCATCCTCCCCCCTTCAGATGCCCCCCATGCTCCCCACCGCTGCCGCCCCTCGCCCGCCCCCGCCGCAGGGCTTACGCCAGGGGCCCTTCATGTTTCATGATCTGGTAGGCGCAGTCCCAGGTGCTCTTGTACTTGTGTGCTTCCAGCCCCTGCAGGATGGGAAAAGCAGGGTCAGATCGGAGGATGGAGCCAGGGGAGGGGGGGGAATTCAGGGTGGGGTGCGCCAGGAGGAACTGATCCCCCTTTGCTGCTGCAGGCCACCGAACGCAGCAGGGATGTCCCCACCTCCGTGCAAACACTTCCCAGCACCCCCACGGCCCAGCTGCAAGGGGGTCAGTGTCCCCAGGTATCTCCCAAACTTTGCCAGCATCAGGCACCTGCCCTGGGGGATGCACAAAACAGCTCCCCAACAGCAGGCAACCCCAGCCCGCCGCAGGCAGAGCGCTCCCGCACCATGCCCCGGTGCCGTACCTGCATCCTGGTCTTCACCACATCCAAGGGGGTGTTGCCAAAGACGCTCGCAGCTCCAGCAAGGGCTCCAAAAATCCCCGTGACGAAGGGGTTGATGACCTTGTTGGGATTGTCCCCTGAGAAGGAGAAGAGGGTGAGGGCAGAGTGGTGGTGGGGGACGAAGCACGACATCGCCAAGAGAGCTCGCTGGGGAGGTCCCAGGTCTGGCTGCTCGTGGTCAGGGCTGGTGCTGTGCTGAGTGGGGGTCCCAGCGCATTTGGAGGGGACCGCCCAGTGGCGCCAGCCCCACAGAGCCCACGCAGCACTGGGGAGCACAGGGTGGGAGTAGAGATGATGCTCTAGCACTGGGACGCTTTGACCCCACAAGGTGGGACCCCCTTGCCCTGGCTTTCACCTTCCTCCGTCACAAGAGGCTGAGCCACGAGAAGCAGAGGATCTGCTGGTGGAAAGCCCAAGCCTGGCTCCCAAAAATGGGCTCAGGGAGCCAGCAGCACAGCCGGGGTGCCCTGGGGGCACGGGGGCAACGTACCTTTGTACCAGTTCTTGAGGGAGGTCATGACAAAGAAGCGGATGGCCTGGTTGGACCCTTGCTTGAGGACGGTCGCGGTCAAGCCCTGGTAGGTCCCCTTTAGTCCTGCAGCAAGGGAGGGCGTTGGAGGGGAGGAGCACCAGCAAAAAACCTCCCCAGGCAGCCGGTCCCAACCTGCACCCATACCCCACCTCCCACCCCTTCCCCCAAGCACGGGGGTACTGGAAGGAGACAGGGCATCCCTTCCCTGGGACTCACCCTGCTCCCGAACGATCTCCCGGACACCGTGGAAGAAGCCCCGGTATTTGGGCTTGGGGGAGCACTGGTCATGGATAAACTTCACCTGCAGGGAGATGACATGCTCGTCCTGGCCGAGGCAAGGGGGGATGCGACGGCCCCGAAGGGCTGCCGGCCACCTCTTGCCTTGCTTTGGGGACAGTTCCGAGACCGGAGCCAACCCACATGGCCAGGCAATGCCAGGGGAGGTCACGGCGGCAGCCTGCGCGTGGCTGCTTCTGTGAGCGACCACCTGGGTTTTACAGCCCTGAACGGGTACCAGGATGGCTCCTGGGTGGGGGGGGCTCCTCCCTGGAGTGGGGAAGGGGCCACAGCCGCATGGCCTGACCTCTCCATGGGGCTTCCCAGCATCTGCTCCTCCCACATGCCACCAGCCCCAGCAAACCTAGGCAGCCCTCGTCTCCCCAGAGACCTGCCCCCCAAAAGCCAGGCACCCCCGGCTCCCACCCCCTCCTGACCCAGCCCAGGGAGGGGTTCCAGGGCAGGGGGATGGGGGCGGCTGCCTCCCACCTTTATGGTCTCCATGGGGCAGACCACCACCACAGCCTCGGCCACACCGGCACCCAGACCGCAGATGAGGCCCCGTGTGCTGTCCAGCCGCCCCTGCTCGTCTCTCATCTGGTTGCTGAGGAACTCGAACATCCCAAACCTGCGGAGGAGCCACCATACCAACCCCCGGGCACCCAGCCGGGGGGCTGCACCCCCCTGTCTGGATCTGTCCCCAGCAGCAACCCTGCAAGAGGGCCCTCCTGGCAAAGTGCCACCGGGGACATGGAGGCCAAACCCACCCCCCGCCATTTGCTGCCACCCGGGGTCCCCTCCGCTCCCCCCGTGCCATGGGGGACACCTACCTGACAGCAGCCTTGGGGATGGAGCCGTACACCAGCGAGCTGAGCCCCCGGTACAGCCCCCGGACGCCATGGTCACGGACAGTCTGCTTCACGCAGTCCCCTGCAGCAGAGCACAGCGGCGCTGCTGTCACCCGCCCTGCCGGGGGGTCACTGCGCCGCCCCCCCCAAACCCCGCTCCCCACCCCCAGCTCCAGCCAGGCTCCTGGGAGCCCCTGCACCCCGCCAGCGGGTTGGGGCAGGGCTCACCGATGCCCTTGTAGCGGGGAGGGTTCGCCTTCTCGTCCAGTTGCAGCTGCGTCTTCACATACTCGGTGGGGAATGTGATGCAGATCTCAATCCCTCCGGCCAGGCCACCTGGGGGGGAAAGGAGGGGACGCTGGGGCTGGGAGCAGCTCCGGGCCCGTCCCCCACCACATGGGTGCTGCTGGCTCCACAATGGCCAAGATCTCTGGCAGCCCGGGCTGGGCTGGGACGTGGTGTCCCTGTCCTTGCCAAGCCCCTGGGGACTTCACATGGTAGCAGGGCCTCACGCCAACCTGGCACCCTGCACAGGCATCACCAGCGGGTGAGGGGATCGGCCAAAGGGGTGGGAAAACTGGGCAAAACACCGCGCCCATGGCTGCTGATTCAGCATCTTTTCCCCTTCAAAGGCACCTCTCCCCTTTCGGAGCCCCGCACCCCGCAGGTGAGCCGCCAGCACGGGGATTTATAAACCCAAGAGAGCCCAAAGGCTCTGCATGAGGCCCGGCACCACTCACGGCGCTGGCGGGAGCCCATCTGCAGACCCGGCTGTGCCAGCATGGAAGCACAATTATCGTCAAGCCCGTTTGGCCGCCCCAGGCTCCCACAGCGGCAGCTGCTGGGCGCTGATTACACCGGCTGAAGCCTTTCCCACCGCGGCTCGGGGACATGCCAGCACCCCGGGAGCGAGCGATGCCGGCTCTCGGTGGTGGGGCTCCCCTCGGCTCGCTTGAAGCGCCTGCAGCCAGCCCGGCCACAAGCTGCCCCGGGGAGCAGAGCCGACCCCGGCTGGGCTGGAGGTCCCCGGGCGCTGGGCTCACCCTGGCTGGCCGGCCACCGACCGCGTTCCCTTGCAGCAAAGCGCAGCCGGGACCTGCCGAGCAGCGGGAGCTTTTTGTGCCGGTACAAGAAGGAAGCGTGGGGCTAAGCTGGGGGCAAAGCCCCTGACCGGCAGCTCCTCCCCGGGACTGGGTGCTGCACCGTGCAACGCTGGGGATCCCCGGGATGCTGCTGCTGGGGCTGGGCACCCACCGGGGCAGCACCCAAGGGCCTCCTGGCTCTTTGCCCGGGGGGAGCGACTCATGCCCAAGCCTGCAGGACACAGCCCAGCTCCTAGCCAGGGACAGGTCTCCCATCCCAGGACAGGTCTCCCATCCCGCCTCCGCCAGCCCCTCAGCGTGACTCAGCATCGCTGTGGCTCCCAGCACAGCCACCCCTGGCACGCAGCCTTGCCGGCACGGCTCCACCGCAGCCCAGGGGACACCTTTCCTGGTGGTAAGGGCTGGGTGCAGGGGTGGGTTACCCTGCTCTGCAGCCAAGCGCAGGCCTGGTGCCACAGAGCAGAGCACCCTCCAAAGTACCCCAAGAGTTTTTTTTTTCCCCCCATGCACAAGAAGCAGCAGGCTGCGCTCATCCTCCCCATGGTAGCCAAGAAGCCGTGCCAGGGCTCAGCACAGCCCGGGACAACGGGAAAGCCCAACCCCACGCTCCAAGAGTATTCCCCCTCCTCCTGCAGGCATGGCAGGGATGGGGACACCACGGCACTGAGTGCCAGTCCCCCATCTCCAGGCAGGAGCTGCCAGCCCAGTCTGGCAGCATCCTGGCCTTGTGGGGTGCTGGGGATGGGGCACGAGGCCAGCCTGGCTCTGCCGCAGCAGACAAAGGCTCCTTGTTTCCCCCTGCATTCCCAGGAGGGGCTGGAGCTGCTCAGCCCCGGCCACGCGGGCGCCTCCCGGGAGGTAGCGATGGGCGACCACCGCCGGCATTTACGCCTCCGTGGCACCCTGTGCTTCAGCAGCGTGGGAGGAAGCCGCTGGCAGCCACAGCGAGGCCGGCCCACGCCACCACAGCCAGCTGCTGGCTCTCACCCCGGGCACCATGGGAGGACAACCATCATCCCAAGGGTCCCCAGAGCTCTCCTGCTGCTCCTCAACCATCTCCCGTCCTTGGCACGTCCGTCACAGGTGGCAGACGCTGCTGGTCCCATGGCCCAGGGCTGGCCAAGCACTGTAATTTCTGCTGCAAAGTCAAACAGCTCCTGCGGGAGCAGCTGGAGGGTCCTGGGAGTGGAGTGTGATGAGGAGCAGCGTCCTTCAGCTGGGTGTAATGGCCCCCAAAAAGCCCAGCACCAGCTGGCACCTCTGTGCCACCAGCCCTATGGCCACTGCAGCCACACGAACACCCCAGTGATGCCAAGGCCACTTCCCTCCCACCTCCTGTGCTGCAATCCCGGAGCTGGACATTTTAAGAGCCATAAATGTTCCCACTCAGTTCCCCAGCAGCCCCTGGAGCCGGGCAGCAGAGAAACACCTGGGACAAGGACCAGTCCAGGGGCAACCACACCAAACGGCACGGGGAGGGATGCCGCACCTCCCAAAACCTGCCCACAGCCTCAGCAGCCTCCAGGATTGAAGATGTTTGCCCATGTGTGGGAGGTGGGGAGGCTCTCCTTGGCATCCTGCGGGCAAAGCCGCATCCACAGGCATCCTGGAACCTGTGAAGTGCCCCAGCAAAGGGACAGCATGTCCCTCCCGGGAACCTGCAGCCTCTGGGGCTGCCCGAGCCGAGGAAGGCTCCCCACGGCAAACCAGGGAGCTGGATGCAAAAGGTGTCCCCATCCCAGAGCCGCCGCGGGAGCGGCTGCGTCCCTGGCACCCGGCAGCACACACATTGCCCCGGCTGTGGCACGGGCCACCCCAGGGCTTGCAGAGTGGCAGGGGCACGGCTGGGCACCGGTGCCCTGATCACCTCTGTCACTGCGCACTGGGGACAGATGAGGGCTGGGGAGCCGGCCCGAAGGCTGCCCTGCCCCAGCACAGCTACGAGACTCCTTGGGCGGCTGCACGCACACGAATCGTAGGGCAGGGGAATGGGGGAACAGACGGGGAACAGACGTCCAGGGAAACGCACCCAGAGAAGGATCTTCTCCCTCACCCTGCCAGGGGACCTGGGCTGCCAGGCCCCCTCCCTGCCCCCCAGCATTGCTCTGGCCCCAAATCCCGTGGGAAGGGGCACCCAGCAGGGAATCCAGATGCACTCCGTGACTTGGAGCAGTTTTTTCCTGTTTTCCTCTGCCTGCAGAGACAGGGCAGGATAAACCGCCCACCTGCAGCCTCCTCTCCCCCTCCCTGGAAGCAAGACCCGCCGGAGTTCCCGCTCTGCTCTCGAGCATCCTCTCCCCATGCCGTTTTATTCCAGCAGAAATCTTAATTCTAGGCAAATCAATCACCCCATTGCCCACGAGCAGCAGCTCCTTCCAACCCCCTCTCCCTCGCCAGGGCTTTGCAACCTGTTTACCCGGACTTTAACCAGCAGCTTCAGCTCTTGCAACATCGCGGAGTCAGCGGGAACAGCCGGCAGCGAGTGCTGAGGAGGTGAAAGACCAAGCGGGGCAGCCCGGACGCCCAGCCAAGGCTCTCGGCTATCATCTGGATGCAGCAGAGCCAGAGGAGAGAAGATGTCCTTCAGGGAAGGTCACTCTGCCCGGCCCCAGGGAAGGTGCTGCCGGCGGGGGGATCCCGCTCCTGGCACTGGGAATGGCTCCCCGCCTGCAGCGAGCCTGCGAGCGCCCCGGCTGCCAGCAATCCCTGCAGGCCCAGCGGGGGAGAGAAGGCAAAATAACTGTTTGTCAGCCACTTGGCATGGTTTTCCCAGAAAAAGTTTATCTCTCCTTTTTGGAGGGGCCAGCAGTTTTTTGAGGACACGGCCACAGCCCTTGGGCACAGCTGGGGAGAGCTGGCAGGAAAGGGGAAGAGGGCTTTTGGGGACAGCGGGAGGGCGCTGCCCCTGTGACGGTGACGCAGCGTGTGATGGCTTCGGCGCACGCAGGTTCAGCTAACGATCTCAAACCCCATCAGCGAGCGGCTTCTGGGGACACCACCAGCCACCCTGTGGCCAACCCGTCCCAGGGACCCCAGCTCCGGCACCCAGGACAGGGTGGGCACCGAGGGCAGGGGGGTTGCAGCTGCGATGGAGCAGATGCGCAGAGCCTCTACCAGGAGGTAACGTGCCCCAGAGAGCACCCACTGCCCTGTTTGGGAGCCACAGAGGTGCAGGAGGTGGCACTGGCCCTCTGGCACTCCTGCAGGAGCATCCTGCTCCTGGGGACGGAGCAGAGCAGCAGGTCTCTGTGCAGCTCTGATGAGGAGCGGGCACCTGGAGAGCAATTTCAGCCTCTCCATGTTAAGGGTAATTTCACATGCAGATACACAAGCACCTGATTTCCATACAAAAAGCTTCTTTATACTTCAGATTTGGCAGAATCCTTTCAGGTCAGAGGAAATTATTCTGAAGGGCCTGGAAGCAAAGCAGCAGAGCTCTTCTCCCAGGCCCCATGCCCGCAGCTTGCCCCTCCTGCCTGCTGGGCTGCTCAGGGCGGTGGGAAGGCACCGACAGGCTTCCAGCTCCTCTCCAGAGCTCTGGCAAAAGCTGAGCCCCCTGCTCGGAGGGCACCCAGCCCACTTGCAGAAGGTGCAGGTGCCTGGGGTGAGATGAGCAGCCGAGATCCGTGACACAGCCCACACGCTGCGGGCACAGCAGGCAACCCTGCCTGCCTCCTGGGGGCCCTGCTGGCCGTCCCCTGCCTCACGAAGGGACTCGGTGCCCTTCCCCACGAGCCAAGGTAGCATTCAGAGCTGGGGGATAAAAACCAAATGAATAACCAAAGACCAGCAAGGGTGCTACAAAACGGGGCGGCAGAAATGCCCTCCTCCAGCTCATCACAGTTCTCTGCAGCCCTGGCAGCACCACAGACGCCCTCTTGGCAGCCAACTGCTCTGCTCTGGAGCCCCCGTGCCATTAACAAAACCCAGCCAGGGCAGGAGCGGAGAAACCCCACCACCACGCCTGCAGCGGCGAAACGGGTTGAACGGGCTCCACCCTCCGCACGTCCCAGCGCAGGCCATCTTGTGAAACCGGCGCAAGGAGCCTGGGGAACCTCGCTGCGGACGGCGGGGCTGGCTTTTGGCAGGGCTGGCTTTTGGCAGGGCTGGCACCGCAGCCCTCGCCGGGGCACCTCCTCCTGCCACGCACAGCCCTTCGCCACCCGTCCCCAGCCCCGTCCTCAGGGAAAACCAACACAGGGCTGCTCCATGGGGAAAGGTCTCATAGGGATCGGGGAGGGCTGTATGCACGGCACAGCCACCTCCCCAAACCAGACTGCCAGAGGATTACCCACGTTTTGGTTAGAAGGGAAAAAACCACGTCCTGCATACAGACCAGCCCTCCTCTGAGAGCGTCCATCGGCTGCGCGGGGGCCAGGGGCCCTGGAAGGTCTCCCACCCGATAGGGACAAGGCCAGCGGGGGACACGGGGGTTCAGCGTGTCCGTCGGTAAATACACACGTGGCAGCTTTCGTCATGGGAGCAGGCTAAGGCCAGGCTGGCAAAAGTCTGGTCCCCCACCAGGGATACACAGAACGACAAACATGAAACGCACCTCTCTGTGTCCCATGCCATCGGGTGGGTAAACAGCCCCGTGCAAACAGCGCTGTAGATAATGCTGTAGATGGGATGGAGTAATTTGTCCCTAATCTTACTGGAACTGTCCTGGTTCAACAGGCCATCCTTTCACAACCTGCTCATTCATCTCCCCTTTGCATTTACTTCTCAATGGGACAATATTGCAAGAAACCATCACTGTATTTTAAACTTCCTGGCCGTGAGTATGATGGCAAAAGCCATTTCCCTTTGCTCACAGTCACAGCATCATCTGCCTTCGGTGCTGACTCCACCTTTGGGGACTGTCAAGTCCCCCATCCCGGCTCAACTCGCCTTCTCCCTGCTGCCCTGTGCACCCCGAGGTTCTTGCTCCGCCACCGTGAGCTGGCTCCCAGCCAACCCATCACCCCACTTCAGTCACCTCCTTTAAGTGTCCAAAAATATTTCTAAAGACGGGCAACAGAGAGCCAACGTCAGAGCCCAGGGCTGCTGGACGCCTTCCCCAGCATAGCCCCGTAGCTGGATGAAGGAGCCACTGCCAGGACTGAGGCTTCCCTGGGGACAGGCTCTGGTCCCCTGGCCACCAGCACAGGGGAACGACTGCTGTACCAGGCATTGGAGCACAGGGAGAGAGAAGAGAGGGCAACAAAAAAAATCAGCCCCTGCTGTCAGGAGGTGACCCGAGATCTCGGGGGACAAGCACAGGGTCACCACCGCCCGGGCAGCGCAGGGAGGCTGCATTGGCATGCAGCGCACAAGGCTGAGGGAGACGAGAGACTCTGCAACATCCCTGAGCTGTCAGCCTGCAGTGCTCATCACCTCCAGGAAGATGGATGGCTCCTTCCGATCGTTTACATCAAGCCAGAGAAAATGGTCGCCTGCAGAATGTCAAGCAGAGCATCAGGCATGTGAGAACCTCAGAAACTCACATTTCAAAGCCCGGGGTTAACCCCAGCTCACACAGAATTCATTCAGATTGAAGAAGCTGGGCACCCCAATGTGGTTTCCCAGTCCAGGGGTCAACAGCCTCCTCCCACCAGAAGCCTCAGGGCTGCTCCAGGTTTCCACAGCAGCTGCGTCCACGAGGGCTTGCAGGCAGGCGAGGACGCGCTCACGGCCAGCATGCTCCTTCTGCCCCGCTCCGCAGGCAGACACCAGACAGGAGGGGCAACCTCAGGGGAAACCACGGCCAGGCGCCATGCAGCAAGGGCCAGCAGACCTGGCACGGCTGGTTCCCTCCCAGCCCACCAAGCCTCCCCCGTGGCCGCGTTCAGGCCACCACCCAGCTCAGCACCCGGGGGCGAACATTCCCTACTCTGCTGTGAGCACCAGGCATCCATCTAAAAGCCAAGGAGCGTGCTGGACCATGGCCATTACCAGCAGCACAACCTCCCTCCCACCCTCCCACAAGGGCTATGGCCCTGGAAGCCCAGGGGGTCTTGGGACTTTGGGGAAAGACGTCCTACTCCACAAGAAGCAGCTTTCACACCCAGTCCCTGACTCCTCTCCTCTGTAGGTACAGCATTTCCTAAGAAAGATCATATCAAGACATTAACAAAGAGGAAACTGAAGTTCTGATTACTGCTTTGTTCCTCATGTGACCCTGGGCTCCCTGCTAAACGCGTGCTTCTCGCCCTACCCTGCAGGCCCTCCTCTGCCCCCCTGCAGAGTCCCTCTCCTGCCCACTGGACCCTGGTGCATGTCGCTGCTATTTCCCAGCGGTACTCAACGTTTGTAGCAAACATCAGAGCAACAGCCATGACCACTGCGAGCTCTTTCCAAATCAAGCGCCATGTAGGACAGCGTCCAGGCGTCCTGCCTCCCCAACCAGGCAGGATCAGGCGTAGGCAGGAACAACTGTGCACCAGCCCCCGGGCAAGCAGAGGTACCATGCAAAGAGCAAGGCAGCAGCCCCCAGGTTTCAAAGCTGGCTAAAAACAGAGTTAAGACTGTACTTAACTCTGGGTAGGGCAGGCAAAGCCTTTCATTAAATGGCCGCTGCTAACCAGGAGCAAAGTTCTCAGGCGGCGGGCAGGGGAGCAAGGGCTCGTCTGCAAAATGGCGAGGGTCATTTGCTCTGGACTCTAAATAACCCACCGTAGGCTGGCTCGAGCTGACCTAACAGCCCTGCGGTGCCTAAAAACCCAGCAAGGAGCCCTCCAGGGCAACAGGGGTGGCCACCTCTGCCAGCCCCGCTGTCAGCGCCCCTGCTTCACCGCACGCTGCCTTTATCTCGAGCTCCCTGCTTGGCCACCGCAGCGTGGCCCCACTTGGCCACCGCAGTGCGGCCCCGTGCTGGGAGCTGCACAGCAGACAAGCAGCACCCGTCCAAGCAGCACCCGTCCCTGCAAGAGGCCAGCGGGAGGGACAGGAGCCTGGCAGGCTCAAGGGTTTGTTTGGAAACCACAGCACAGAAATTGAAAGCAGGCTGTGGGGAGGCTGGAGAGATGGCTGGTCCCCCGGGACTGCCTGCTAACAGGGTATTACCCAGCAGAAGAGACACGAGCTGGCCCTCAAACTGTCTCATGAGTTCCCAACAAGATTATGCCAGCTTTACAACAGGTAACTGAGCCAGCAGACGCGTTAGAAAGACGCAGATAAAATCCACTTCAGCATAAAGCCTACATATTTACCAGTCTTTTAACCAAGTTTAAGTTAAGCCACGTTATGCCAAAGCTTAGTGTCCTACAGCCATGCCACTTCTGACCCAGTGCCAGGTCCCCCAAACCCACTTTGTACCATCAGTTTGGAACCTGGGGGGCTCTTCCCCTTGCAAAGGGGGTGTTGGGGTTGAACAGTGGCAGGGACCCACATCCACTCAGCTCTGCCCTCTCTGGGAGCCCAGTTTGTACACACCACCCCCAAGACCAACTCCTGGCAGTGACATCCACCCAACTGGCCAGGACAGCCAAGCTGCCATCATGTGCTCAAGCCACACACGGGGACACAGCCCCGGCACAGCCCGTGTGGTCACGGCAAGGTGAAGCGCTGCCCTGGCACACATCAACTGCTTGGACAAACGAGAGCGCATTAGCAAATTAATTTTTAACTTTGCATTTGTCTGTTGTGACAACTGAAGGAGAAGAGCTCTTGGCAGGCAGAGCTTCACTCGCATCTCTTCAGAAGAGCCATCCCCAGCCTGCTCAGGTCTGTGCCTCCCTGGCAGAAGGATCTCAATTAAACACAGGGTCTGGGAGCAGACCTGCATCCAGGGCAGGATGATGGCTGCTTATTTAACTCCACCAGTACACGGCAAATGAAGCACAGCTCAGTAGTAATGGTCCATCTTGAACACCTCCAGCTCTCCAGAAGGCTGAGCTTTGGAGCACACACCCCTGTCATGTAAACAGATGTCAGATGAGAAACCCTGAGAGCATCAGCAAACCCCTTCAAAGGTCAGCAGAGACAGCCACAAACGGCACTGCGTGTCCCCAGCAAGGGGCTGGAGGGCTGCGCAGACCAGGACGCAAGGAGTTAACAGCAGCTTTCTCCCATGTCTGTGGTTCTCTAATACAATTAGATGCTACTGAGGCTTGGCTGGACTTCTGCCCATCAACCAATTACTCTGATTTGCAGCATTGGAAGAGAAGACCAGCATCTCAGCAGGGTCCTTCTTCCACCTCTGCAGCCTCACGTGGACCCAGAAGGGCTCCTTCAAGCGGGAGCATGTGGAGCTCTGTGCTATGTTGCCCAACCTGACACCCAGCAGAGGCCACAAGCACCACATCCCTTCCTTCACACCGGAACAGCTTCCAGGCACACCCACGGCAACTTTCCTGGCAGAGAGAGCAGGGCAAGTCTGCTGCAGCCTCTTCCAGAGCATGCTGATAAGCCATCTACAGCTGATGATCCCCGATTCCGGACTTACGCAGGGGCTGTGAAAGTCTCCTGGCACACTGGCCCAGGCAGCGACAACCTGATGCACCACACATGGACAGTGAGTTGGGCAAGACTGAGAAGGCTGGATGGGGAACCAACTGCCTGTCTTTCCCATCCTAAGCTTGGATTAAATCCCATGTGAAAGCCCTCTAAATAAAGGGGGGATAAGAGGAGGCCTTGAACTAACAACCCACTTTGAGGGGGTGGCAGCACAAGTCTTGAGACCCCCGAGGAGCACAGAGCTCTGGAGGAGCCTTGGCCTCACCAAAGGTCTCATTGGAATGAGAAGGCACCTGCTCGTCTGGCAGCACCGGCTTCCTCCTCCTCATGCCCCAGCTGGGGAGCCTGGGTGACGGCACAGACCCCTCCACAGACCCCTCCAGGCGAGGTGACACTGGGAGGCCTCGTCACCCTTTGCACGCTCCAGCGCTCGCATCCATTTCCCGCAGCGCCGCCACCTCCGGCAGTTCTCCGGCGCTGTGCGATGGGAGGCCAACCACCGAGGCAGGGGCCAGCACCGGCAGGCAGAACCGGAGGGGCAAGGGCTGGGCTCCCCATGCCCAGACAGAGGGCAGGTAGCCCCTCGCTCCTCCCTGCTTGCCGCTACAGGAGGCTGGAGCTCTGCTCTCGGAGGGGAGCAGAGAGTTGGTCAGACAAACAAAGGCACAATCGTAGGAGGGGGAACTGGCTGGAAAACACAAAAGCTCTAAACATGCCAATCGTGTCAAGGCCGTGACGGCTCATTTCAAAGGGAAGGCACTAAGCTCCGCACTGGGAATTGTCCTGCGAGTGGCAGGAGAAACCAGGGAGCTGAGGAATGGCTACGGAGGAGTTTAACAAGCCTGCGACTGTCTCGGACTCTATTCAGCTCAAAGCTCAGAGCAGCCACGAGCAGGAGGAAGCGCATTAACTCTGCAGCTACTGCCGCACTCCGAGCCTATTGAGATCCCATGGAATCGTGGTCGGAACTGGATGGGAGAACGTGCCCTGATCCACTGGGATCGATGCTGAAACACAAAGGAGGGACCAAGAAGCCATAAGAGGAGCTGTATCAAAGCAGCATGCGAGAGGCGGCTGGAGCAGGAACAACCTGAGTGCTGCCGCGTCAGCTTTCTAGGGGGTGCGTAAGGAGCTCCCCGGCTGCCACCTCTTCCATCGGTTTCGGCTCCCTCCCGTTAACACGAAAAATCCACCCTGCCAAACAACTTGGGGCTGCCGCCAGCCCCGTGTTCACCCCGTGTTACTGTTGTGGGAACCCCAACCCCAACACCTCCCCAGCAAGGCCACAGGTTGCAGGAGCAACCCCCGCCTGGCGCAGGGGGGGAGCCCGGGGAGCTGAGCCCCAGCTCGGGGTGCCTCTGGGGGGGCTCTTTGGCTGCTGCTGCCGCCATCGAAGGGAAACCCCGGTTCTCTACGGGGGCTGGCGGGGAGAGGGCGTTCAGCGGAGCGGCTGGGGGCTGCAGGGCGGGAGGAGCCGCGGGCGAGCCCGGCGGGCTGGGTGGCAGCGGCGGGGATGGAGCGGCCGGGGCGGGTCGCGGCAGCCTCCGCCCAGCACGGATGCCCACCCGGGGGGGGGCGGGACACCCCTTACCTGCCAGGATGGCCTTGCCGGGGTGGGTGAGCTTGGCCTTGCCGGCGGGGGCGGCAGCAGCCAGGCTGCGGGGCGCGGCGGGGGCGGGCATGGCCGCGCTGCGCCGCGGCTCCTGCACTGCCCGCCGGCGGCCGGGGCCGTATTTCAGGGCGGCGGCGGCGGCGAGGGCGGGGCGGCCCCGCGGCGTCACATCCTCGTGGGGCGGGGCGAGAATCCCCGGCGGGGCGGGGCGGAGGCAGGAGCGGCCGGTGGGCGGCCCGCCCCAGGCTCGGCTGATACGCGCCCCGGGCTCGGCCGATACCCGCCCCGGGCTCGGCCGGTGCGGAAGTGGCGAATTCTTTACCCCGCTCCCAGAAATCCGGGGGGGGGAAGAAGGAAAAAAAAAAAAAAAAAAAAAAAAAAAAAAATCCCTGCGCAGCCCCTCGCTAGCACCACCACGAGATACTCCCCGGGCATGGTTAGGCCAGGCCTAGGTGTAAAAAGCACCCCAAAACGCCCTCGGTCAGGAGGATTTGCAAAACGCCGCTCTCGGACAAAAGGGGATTTGGCCTTTCCTGGTCCGAGCGCATTTTAAACTTTTATTCCTCTGGTGGCCCTTGGGTCAGCCAGGGAGCCTAGGGCAGTCCCAGGGCTATAATCACAGATGAACGCCTGACAGTCTCAAATTAAAAGACCACCAATCGCCCCACTACTTGGTTTTGCTTTATCTGCAGATGTAGGAAGACACGGACTTGTGCGTGAAAGCAGTATTTATAGGAATGCTGGGGAGAGAAACCAACATTGTTTTCCTTGATGTCCAGGATTTCACAGAAAGCAGGGAATGCTGGAGCCCAAAGCAGTGTTCTCCTTTACACCTGGAGCAGCCGCCCTATTCCAAAGAGGGAACATTTTGTGTAAGAAATCTCCCCCAGCCACGTGTAGATCATCCTCCTGTCGAGACTTGATATCTGTGCGCTTTGTGACATGATTTTTGCTTAACAAGACTCATCTGAAAGCAAACTCCAAAGCTACAGCACAGAGACAGAGCTCTGGCTTCACAGCTAAACCAACTGCAGAGAGACCATTTGGGAAACTGAAGCACCTTTATTCTGCCAGGATTAAAAGCAAACAAACATGTACTTGCATTGCAGAACTCATCCCCGGATGATGCCAGAACTATATGTGGTTTCGGAACAGAGTTTAAGACAGTCACAGAGGCAAGTCCATTGAGGCAATCCTGGGCCAAGCCTAAGACCAGTGACCTCCAGCATTGGGAAATAAGGGGAAAAATATAACACATGAAGGGTACATGGAAGGAACGAACATTCACAGCACCAGTCAGATGCAGAGCACATACTCAGTGCTCAGGTTAGCAGGACTGGAATGGCAAAAATAAGGTAAATCCTTTCAAAGATGGCAAACAAATGGAAATGCATTTGGATTTCTGATTAATCGCTGAACTCCTCACTACTTTTCCATCAAATTACCACAGCATTCATGTATGCTTGCGGACACATATACCCCCTTGCTGTGAGGCTACAATTAACTTCACAACAAACCCTGGCTCTTACAGATTCCCAAATCAAGTCAGAAAAGCCTTGTGCGCAACCTCATCCTGTCCAGGGAAATACTACCCCAACATGCTTAATTCTCATCAGCCTCAATGGGATTCACAACAGCACTTACTTGGCTTAACAGGGACAGGATTATTCATATTTAATCACACACAGATTGCAAGCCATCTCAGCCTGACCTCCAAGAAGCCGCTAACACCACTTGTCAGCAGAAAGCCTGAAGGAGAAGAGCATCTAAGGAAGATAAGCAACCTCTGAAATACCAGAGGCTGCAAAAGGTGCATTTTAAGTCCCATAAATGACTTACATGAACGTAAAGACTTGACTGGACTTGCACGGTCAAGAGCATCACCTAGGAAATGGTGGTCAAAGCATAAAAGAGCAGCTACTGTTACGGACAGGGTATCAAGTCCTCTATCTTACTGCTCTTGCTTCAGGAATTTTCATGGAAACAACCCTCTGACAGTCCGAACCCATTGCCGTGGCTGGTGCTTGTTTCTGCTGCCATAGGAAGACAGGAGAATCGTTAAATACATAGTCAGGAGCTACTGCAGCCTGTACGCCTCATGGCACCCCTCCAGGCCTAATAATGAGGGTTAAAAAGAACTACTGAAGATGAAAGCAACTTCCATGATATTTTTTAAATACAAGCACTGATTGCAGACATAGCTTTCTGGATCCTAGAAAGCACATAAACAGTGACCCCACTTGATCAGTTCCAACTTAGCCTGCCCCTTGCCCCTCCCCAAAATGATTTTTTTTTTTTAATTGGCACAGCTTGATGCACCCAGCAGCACACCATCGTTTCAGAGACCAGAAGTCAATATAGGGCAGATAACTTCCTATTATGTGCCCTTGAATCAGGGAACCTCTTCATTTCACTGAACAGCTGTATTACCTGAATGGTTACAACTCATCAACTACTACAAACTTTTCCATGCGTTATTAATCCACATCACTGGGGGTCTTACAGTCAAATAAGAAATCTCATTTCCTCTCGGGTTCCCTGACAAGAACAAATGATTCCTTTATGAGCAACAGATCCTGCGCATAACAGGCTTCAAGGAGAAGTGATCATATTGAAGATTTGAGTCAACATTTCCCCAGCTTGCCAGCGTGTGCAGCAGGAGCTACTGTGACTATAAGAAAGATGATGCTATTCCAAAACAAACTTGGATGATTCCCCCTTGAGCACGCATGCAAAAAGGAGCTCCTGTTGATACTCAAGATTATTCACTGTGATTACCCAGACGGAGCCTCTCAAGAGCCCAGCAGAAGCCCCTGTACATTAACATTTGAGTGGGCCTGACTCATCTCAGCAGTGAAATCCAGGTACTGCGTAGAGCATTTGCAGGTTATTATTCTGCTACCAGGCTGTGGTCAGACTTCCCTCACAGCGTGGTGTATCACTGAAAGGAACCACTCCAGCTGACAAACCCTGTTAGCAGTTTACCCTAAATGAGACTCTTTCCCCACCCTCTTAACTGAAAACAAAAATGTTTTCTTCCAAAAGGGAAGCAACTCAAAGATTTACTCTGACTGCCCCTTACCACCCAAATCCACCCCTAGCTTCCCAGCTGGATAACCAGCACTTTGGGAATTTGTGCTCTGCACAGTATTGGAGACCTCATTGCTGTGGAAAAGAACATACCAGATAATTTTGTAATTCCTTCCTTTCATAACCACTAGGGGAAAAGGGAGAAATAAAGATTTTTAACATCTTGATTAAAACCAACGCAGACGGAAAAAAAATTCTCCTTGAGTCATTGCATTCAGGAGAACGCATGACTGAATAAACTCAGACTTTGACTCAGAATTTTTAAGTTCTCACACAAAAAAGCTAGACAGGACTTACCCCTCACTGACTGTATTTCAGATTTATACTACCTTAAATCTTAAAAGTTGGGAACGTTGCTGTCTATTTTAGCTTGGAAGAGAACAGACGATTTTGCTACCTTCCTGAAAGATCTCAAAGGCTCCTGATTGAAAGAGCTAGACTGAAACACATACTTATGTTAACAATTTTGCATCATTTTAATAGTAAAACATGAGTCTGGATCTGTCATTACCTTTGGAAAGATGCCCACAGAAAATGCATGGTATTGAAAAAGCAGCAAGCTATACCAGCAACAAACTCTTTGAAGGCTGAATGCTTGCTGGAGTAAAAGATGTAGCAGAATAAAGACTCCAAATCCATTAAGCTGGACTGGTGCACCTGCAGGTTGCTATAGCAAGCATTAATTCACTCTGTAAACAACGAGCTAATTACACACCAGTGTCACAAAGCACTCTGGTGTCCCAAAGTGTTTTCCAGCCTTATGTTTCATGACATCTTATCACAAATTCAAGATACCCCAATTTTACTTTATGGGAACAAATGAGACTGAAGCAGTGTTGGGGGACTCTGTAAAGCAAAAAAGAAAAAAAAAAAAAAAAAAGAAATACAGTCAGCTCTGAAACAAGTGACAAGCCAAACCATTTACAGCTGAACAGGAAGGACCCAGAAAGACTGAAAGTTCTACAGCTGAGAAAGACGCCCTGCAAGAAGGTAAGAAGGTAGTACACACTCTAAACTGCTTGTTGTGGGAACCTGGTCCATGCAGTGGAACTTGTTCCAAGATTCGCAAGATTTTCAGCGTCAGTTTTTTTTCAGGACAGATTGGATCCGCTGTCGTGCTGGTTTAATCACACTAAGAGTTTCTCAGTGGCCAAGTTCTAGCCTGCCAAATAAAAGCGTCACACATTGAAGCATAAACATTAACTATACAACAGTTTAAGGGCCAGCTTTGCCCAAGTATATCATACATGTCCAAGTACCAAAGTTACCCATGCTCATCTAAGTGGGTATCAGACAACAAAGGATTGGTTTGTGAGTTTTAGAGTTAAAAAAACAGAAGAAATCTTTTATGCTTTTGAGTAACTGTTGCTGGTTTTGCTAGGGAAAAAGAAGTTGTTCCTTGTTTTATGTAGCCTTATGAAGGGATTCATGTCACCCTGTAAGCGCCAGCTCTCAGCACTGCAGTTGCTAAAAAAAGAAGCTATTAAATCAAAATTAAGTTTTTGACCTTACAGTTACTACTGTCTTTCCTGTATCATTCCCATAATTTGTACTGACTTGAAGAGGCTTTATCTGCCTATATTTTTTATTTTTTAAGGAGCAAAATGCATTTTCATCTGCTATGCTACCATTTAATTACAGAGCCCTAAGGAGAGGGAGAAGGGAAATAGAAGTCTTGTAAAATACCATGTTATGTAGCCAATAAGAAGCAGAACTTACCCCAGTGATGCATTCCTCAAGTTTAATTCCTCATGAATTTTATGGGGTCGGCTCATCTGGCCCAACAGACCAGACAGCAGCAACCTCCATCAGAATTCTGCTTCTAGCAGCAGCTTTGTTAGACATTCTTCCTCCCTTCTCCTTTCACTTGATGTTTGTACCAAAAGAGATCAGTAACCTTTAAAGATGCAAGGGAGCAAAGGGTAGCGTAAGGAGCTCAAGCGCTAGCACAGAGCAAGCAGCTGAAATGCAGTCAGAATTTTATGTCAAGAGCAGCACATGTCCTTGCAGTCACTTGTGGGGAGATCAGTTTCCACCTCACTCACAACACATTAAAGCAGCCGCACAGCAATGCTCATGCATTGCTTGTCACCTCTGATGCCAGAGCTGTAGTTGCCCAAAGTTTGCCAGACTGGGGAAAATCCCCAAGGCCCGACAAATAGCAAGAGCTATTACAGAAGGAAATCCATACTGTTTCTCACAGGAAAAGTAGCACGAGTTGGTAAAAGCCTGTATTTAGCTTCAAGCAAGTTACTATCTGACAGCATCATAAGCCCAGAAGTTAGTCTCCAGATGCTGCACTCTTCAGCGTGTTCTGCATGAACGGATCATTCTACATGACAGCACTCAAGTGCCGGGAATTAGTGAGAAGCTTAGTTTTAAAAGAGATTTTCTGCAAAACAATCTTATCCAAGTTTTCAAAAACTTGGATGGATACTACAACTTCATAAACCCACTAAAAGAGGGGTTATTTCCTGCTGAGAATGACTTAACCATTAAAGAAAGAGTAAAGTGCTCTGGTATGTAAGAATTTGTTCCACATTTTAGGTACAGCTGCACTGTAACGGCAGGAAATATGTGTTTCTGGATGCATTTTAGAATGCAAGATCACAAAACTTATAAAAGCCATTATACTTCGAGCTTAAGATACCAGAAGAGCAACTAAAGTAAGACTATTCATCAGAGCTGGCAGCTGTGCCTTCCTCAACTCAGTCATTCCTGTAATTAGATTTCTAGACCACAGCTATTAAGGATCCCCAGGCTAGCTCAATTCTCTACAGGTCATGAGCCATTCTAATATTTAATCTAGCAGTTCACTGTATTCCACCATCAGCTTGTAATCGTTGCTACGAAGACACAGTAAATTTTCAAGTTGAGAAGAAGGAAACTCCTACAGTCATACTAATCCTAGAGCTGGTCTTAAGTTCCAGCTGCCTCACCCAAATTCCTTTTGGCCCACAAAGAACTAGTTACAAAAATATAAGTACCATTTGTCTGGAAAATAGAATGCTACCTGGCTAATTCCTGCTAGGAATAAATCTGGACAGAGTGCAGATTTACTTGAACTCATTAGCCGCTCAGTATTTAAAGCTGAGCTGTTGGGTGCTGAGCAGTACAAAACCAAGGTTAGTATGGTACATCAACACTTGGAGCACGCTGGTCTGTATCAGGAAGGTGGACACCACAGCTCTCTGCCATTGACATCACAGCACAGTGACCAAGGAATACAATACACTAATAGTTAGAATTATGCCAAAGCATAGTCCACTGTTACCAGTTTCACAACCCTGGCAGTCTCTACCGGCTGGCATTTAAAGATGCTTGGCCCTGTTCAAGTAGAATTCAGTATGAAAAGGTGTCGCTTACCACTACCGCTGCTATATTAATATAATGTAGTGGAGAAGACACTACCTGCAGCCTCTCCCTCAGCACAGGACTGAAGCTTTTCCAGTCCTGTGAATGAAGTCATGCAAGCATGTGACTGCCTCCTGCAGCGTGACCTCCACATGTGACAGCGTGCCGATGTGTCCAGTGAAAAGACTGCAACTCCCTTTTAAGTGAATTGCCAAGCCATCTACTTTAGGTGCTTTGGCACGAGTTTCCCTTTTTCCTGCCTGGCATCCTTAATTGTCAGATTAAGACACCTGATGCTATATGTGGTAGTGGATTACTACTAACCGGTCCCCCACCCCCAAGATATTAAGACTAGAACCACACAGTGGATACTGCAGTTTTACATTTATAGTTGGACTTTTATAATATTCAAGATTAGCACAAGATTCATAACCATAAATTATACATTGTTATCTAAGTACATAAAACGTTAATGATACATGTATTTGAAGAGTGGCACAACGTAATAATACATCCCTGTTGGCATTCTCAAAGAAAGAGGTGGGTGATGGACACGCCGTTGTTGATACTACTGCAGCATAGCAGAACCGAGCCGGTGCACCCTGTTAATTCAGGTGGTGCTGACTTTGCCCACCAGACAGGGTCAGAACATGGTGTGGCAGGAAGCCAATGCCAGAATCAGTTAAAGGTGCAAAATAAAAAGTCAGGATCACGGCCCTCCCTACCGCCTCAATATTTTAGCAGTGTATCCCCCTCCCCAACCCTGACACTGTGCTCTTGCATCTCTAGTACTTTGGCAGCCCATGCACACACCTATGTTCACTTGCCACACATAGCTGAGGCTTCCTTTAGTACCATTTAACATCAACAAGTAACATGCTCTCTTCTTGTTAAACAAAAAGGATCTGGGAAGTGTTTGCTCTCTGGCATGAGAAGATTTATTTTCTTCAAGTCTCAGATCTACTCCAGAAAATATAGAACAGACTCCAACAGCATTGAACCCCAACAGTATTATTGTCCAGAAAAGGAAACTTTCCCAATATTCCTCTAAACATTCAGAGCACAAATATTAGAAAGCCCACTTTCTTTTGCACATAAGACTGCAAATAAAACGGGGTAGTCAGATGTACACAAGCTTTCAACAATTCATTATTAACGAGATGCTCCACTGAATTGTTAACAACCCTGCTACTTCAGTAGCTTCAGCTAAAGCTTTAACAACTTGGTGCCAGGCAATTTCCCAGCTGCCTTCAATGGGCTTTGCAAAAGAAAGAAAAATATGCTCTCTTCCCCCTGGCCTCAAGCAGTTATTGCTATATGAGTTAGTGAAATAGTGCCTTAACTTCAGACAAGAGTCTCACAATGTCATTAACAAAAGCTGCCTTTCAGAGGTTGAAATGTAACCGGACAATAATCAATAAATAACAGTAACAGGCATCCCGTTGAAGTCTCCTCACTGAGCTGGGCAGCAAGTGTGTTCAGCCAACAGAAGGTCATCTGTGCCTTTAGGACCATTGTACACTTCTTGGAGAAGTTAAAAAGGGACGGGAAGGAAGAGAACAGAGACAGTGAAGGTCTGTCAGAGAGCTAGTTACATATTGAAGCCATAAACAGGCGGCTGGGTGAATCCTGGTGCTGTATATCCATACGGGAAGTTTGCCTGGGGAGGTACTGCACTTGGGCCTGCTGTTAACATCAACTGCTGGCCTAGAAAAGCATGAGAGAAAAAAAAAAGTTAGTTTAAGAACCCAAGCTTCCCTAATGCTAGCTGTACTATGGGACAGGATTACGAGGCTTTAGCTAAAAATCAGCCACTGTGCAAGCATACACTAGGCAAGTCACAGTATTACTCAACGTGCACCACAAAGTGGGCACCTGGCCCATCTGCTCTTGCTACCAGAAAACTACAAAAGCAAGGCAGGACTCAGAAGATGAGCATCAACTGATCTTGAGGGCACGATAAACCTGGCTTGTTTTGAAGACACCATATTGAAAGCCAAACAAGCTGATACTATTCAACCCATGCATGGTCAGAACTGAAAAGTAAAGCAATTCCAGCAGATCTGTTAGGTCTGTTAGGTCTCACAGTCTGGAGAGTGCTGCAAAAGGCCCGAGCGTACCTTGACAGATTTGTCTTCATCACTAGGAGCACACATGCCTCATGCATATGTTAAAATTCAGGTTAACATTTACATCAGACAGTGAACCAGTCACATCCTTCCCTTACCAGCCACTTCTAGGTGCTTGTTAGCAGAATGCTGCTTCAGAAGGGCTTCTAAAATAGCAGCACACTTGAGGACAAACATGGGGTTTTGGCTGCACACGTCTTAAAACTGGTGAGCTAGAAAGCTAGTCTGCCTTTCTACTTGGGAGAACAGAAGGCAGACACGATCCTCTTAGACAGGAATAACAGAAGGAATTTGCATGCTCTGGAAGTTATTCCTGGGGTTGTGCGCACCTTGGTATTCCCTGTCCTGTTACCATACTGAAAGACTTACTAACGTAGAGTTCTGAGCCACGTAAGAGGAGCAATACTTTAGCTGAAGAGTAGAAGTACTGTAAGAGTGAGATCAACAACTCACGCAGTTCATCTAGCAGAGACTATCTTACTATCTAGTTGAAACCAGTTTACTTCAACTGGAGGCAAGTCATTTAAGTTACCTCCACAAAGACAGACCAGAGTAACAATAGGTAATCAATTAAAACCAAGTCTTTCACCTACCAAATACTATTGGAGTGGGTTCAGTTACTTGTTCCTCTTCTTTTCTTAGGCTTTCAGAAGCATCAAGTTTATCCACCTACATTGAAGCGAACAGGAGATGTATGAAGGCCTTGTCTAAGAATTGCACCACCGTGTGAGGCTTTTCATGCCTGGTACCTTAGCTATCCAGTGTTCCTTTTATTAGTCCAAGTTGGAAACTATGAAAGTCTGCGTGTTCCCAGCAAGCTATGTTGTAAACCTGCCCTCCCAATTGCTTTAGGTTTACTGCAATAAACAATAGCTGCCAAACACAGCTGACATAATCATTACCTTCAAGTGAAGCACTTTTTGGGGCCCTACTCTAGTCACCATTAACTTTATGACCCAGAAAACAAGCCCATCAGATTGCAGTTCCAAGCATCATCTCAAATGGGCCTAACCTACACTTATTTATTAATCTGCAATCCCTCTCCCCTTCCATGAGAGGGCCCAGATAGTTGCAAATATTCCAGATCCATGAAGTTTGATCTTGTCTAGGACTACAGCCTAACCTGGGCTGCAGAGTACTGGTTTAACTGTATTAGAATTCACATAGACTCCTTTTAGAGGCAACTCTAGAACCACCATGGAAACCAGTCTAGTAGTATCAGCTTTATACACATCCCAGTGTTGTGCCAAATAAAGCTCTGTTCATGCTAAACACATTTGTGAATGTGCCACAGTAATGCAGGAGCCCTGAGCACAACTTTGAATTGGGGGGTGGGGGGAGTAATCTGGGAAGGCAACAGTACCTTCCTTCTCTCAGGTTTAAGTTATATCTTCCATAAGAGAACCATTGAGACTGAAGGCTGCAAGGCATTTAAAAAAAAAAAAAAAATCACACAGCTTCACATCCCAATACAGGCAGTATTAACATCCTGGGCAAACCCACATTTAGCCCAGTGCTGTATTTCAGCTGATCCTCATCCTCCTTTCCCACTGCAAGAATCATATCTGGTCTGAGAATTTCTGCAAGAAGGGTCTTTATTATTCTTTAGAGATGTTATCTAGATGTGGTTTAACACTTGCCTGGACTTCCTGAAGTTCACAACTCAGTAACTTGTGTGGCTGTAGGTCTTTAACTGGTTAATTTATAGCTGTCAGCCTAACAGCTCTTCAGGGTAACACTAAGTATTTGTGCCACAAATGCTATCCATGTTACAGTGGATCAAAGCAGTTGACAGCTACCAGTTTCAAATGAGTTGTATTGCTCTACTTATGACCTGAGATTCTCACTCTCTCTCAGACCTTCCTCTTTACTGCCCCTAAAGCACTAAGGAACTTTGAAAAGTGCGGTTACTCCCTCTGTTGGAGAAACAGCAAGCATGCCGAAAGCAGACATCCTGAAGAAGGGGCAAGAGCAGCTCTCCAGGAAAGCCTAAACATCTGCCTGGTTTGCTGCCTAGAAGTGAAGATGTTAAAACTGTTTCCAAATGAGTGTCATCATATCTTGTGTGCCTGGCCCCTTCTGGGACATAGGCTATTCTGTGCTTTAACACCTTTTTATGCGCAAAAGAAAGGTAGGTTCTGGAAGACATACACACCCTGCTGGTAAACTAGTCTATTCTTTTGTACTTTTGAAGTTAGTTACATGACGATTTTAGACATAACACATTTATAAAGCCCATTCTCTAATTCCATGTTTTGCAGTTAATTCAACAGACTAAATTAGTTCCACTGTAAACCACTTTCACCATGCAGATTTTCCTTCTGGCAAGTTATCCCGTATTTAGTACGTGATTACTTGTAAATCCAACCAGCAGTTTAAAACCCATCATCTTAGGCCTAAACCTCACATGGAAGAGTACAGGTGAACTTGTGTGGCAAGTTTCTCCACAGTGGAATATGAGGAGGAGGAGTTAAGATCTGTGCAAGTACTTTCATCATACTAACAGGCAAGAAGTTTACAGAAGCTTTGTGCTACTGTTCAAACTCACCATGCCTGAAAGACTGCACACTTAAGTAATTTACACCATAACAAGCAATTTGCACTTAGAACACATCCTGTTACACAGCAGCTGCTTTTGCTGATGAACAACATCCTCATTGCCACAAGATCTCTGTAATATAATGAACAGGAGGAGCCCAAACACTCAAGTCCTCCTCTATCACTTGCTTCTGCTTCCCACGAAGAGGAGCAGAGTCTGGTTGGATTTTCAAGTTGCTTGTGAATAGTTATCCTTTTAGCATTAGAAGGTGAACAGGAAATGAGTTAGAGCTAAATTACACTGCTCTTCTGGCAGAAGCTACAGCTAGATTCCTGTAAAAGAATCCTAGGATATTGCGGGACACAAATGAACACAAAGAGTTTGAAATCAGAGTGTCACCTTATAGAACAGCCCATCAACCTGCAAGAAAATTCAGAGGGGAACACTTAACATGAGTGATTAGAGGCAACCTGAAGCAGTCACTTTTAGATTACTCATTTTAATGAAGTTCTTTACTGTGATGTCCTATGCAACCCTAGAGCCTTCTAAGGAAGTATCTTAGCTTAGTATCTTAGAGCTGGTTGAGACAAGCATTTCAGGACCACACATGACCAGAATCTCCCTTCTCTCTCAACTGAGGACTAGCTATCAGTATCAGCACTGTACAGCCAGACTACACATCTAAAGTTCTGGTTTCCATTTAAAAAAAAAAAAAAAAAAAGAAGTCATCTTCAGCAGTCTAATCCTATGGCTGAGGTAAGAATAGTGTGTACTATCAGTTACTCAAAAACTATATTCTCTGTAACAAGAAAACAGAGTACTTTCATAGTTACACAGAGTAGCTATACAGGTTGTCCTCACCTTCAGCTTCATCAACTATGGAGCTGCTCTGAAAAGTACAGTTTCTTACATCCACTGTTAAAAGCGAAAGTTTAACTAGACCTCTTTCAAGTCCTAAGGCATCTATTTGTAAATTTTGCTAGCTAGCCTGAAGTGATTAAACCCCCAGATTTCCTAGAAGACTTAGTCTGTGAGGAACAAGAATATTCCAAATGTATGCAAAGAGCTCTAGTTTGCATAATACTAATCATCCAGCAGACGACAAGTCTTGATTTTTTAGCCTATGCAATACTCACTTTGGTAAGGTACTCTCTCATCACTTGGATGAAATAAGGCATTGCAAAGTCCATGATGTTATGCCTCCATGCCAACTCAAGGACTACATCTGGGTGCAGCAAGTCGTAACACGTGAAAAGGCAGGCTGCAAAGCACTCCTGCTTGCCTTCTTCCAGGAACCACTGAAGCAGCTTCTCAGCTAGTTCTGCATCTTTGGACTCTGCAGCATACTGCATAGCATCCTACAGCAAAGAACAACAGTTAAGCTTGTCCCTTTTGCCCATCAGCATCTTGCTCTACACCTTATGTGCATATTCTTGCTAGCTAGATAAAGCCAGGTATTTTATGTGCCATGAAATTAGTCTTGAACAACTCAAGGCATGTTCCTCAGGAGCCAAACTATAGTACATACACTCAGTTAAGTCCTCTTATTTTAAGGCAACCCAGATACTTGTATTAACAGGCTTTCCTCACGTACTTCAAGTGGCCCGAGGAGATTTTGCTTAGCTTTGTAGTCAGATAAACAATCTTTCTCATATCCACCTACCTCACCATTAGATACTAAGGATCACCCAAGAGCAGAAGAAATTATTGAATCAACTGCTTGCATCAAGACAAAAGACTTTGCCAGCTCTCCTACAGAATAGTCAAACATTGGCCCATGTGAACTCACGACAGGCTTGAAAAACTGTATCGTTTTGTGTTTCATCTACACCCTAACAAGGCCATAAATCTTCAGTTCTATGAACGATGTTCTGTACTGATACAGAAAACTGTACAGATGCCATTGATAGATACAGACAGATCTCCAAGTACAGGATAACATTATGGAGTTAGATTTAAGATATGCATTTGAAATTGAAAACACTTCTGCTCTAAGAGACTTTCCTTAAACTTCAGGTGAAGGGCTAAGCCTAACTGGAACTCCAGATTTGAAACTAACAAAACACATTCAGTATCCAGGAGATGTACACTTCATAGCTCAGACTTCTTTTTGACAGTCAGGGAGAAAGGCTGCATTAACTCACCTTATACAGACGGTCTTTCTTGCATAGCTCCACACTCTGTTTCCAGCGGTTGTTACCCTTATACAAGTATGCTGCAATACGCCTAAATTCAATTAGCTCGTGCTTTTCCAGACGCTGAGCCAACGTTATGTTATCAAAGTTGTCATAGGCATCAATGGAAGCTCTCAAACCCTGTTTGAGAGAGAACTGTTACACATGCTTCCAGATGGTAGCAGGCAAGAACTACAGTAGAGAAGCATTTAAGCCACTGCGCAAGTGTTTAGGTTCTGGATGTTGATACTACAGCTACAGCTTGTTTACCCTGTGTATTTCATGCATCTCTCCAAAAGATGTTTTTTAACAAAGCAAGATGCTAACTTGGTCATACTGACTTCACTTGACAGAACAGAAGAGGTAATTACCTTCAGGAGGCAAAGCATGTCTTCTAAATAGCAGCCACTGGGGCCAGAAGCAAATCTGTTTACAAAGTGTTGCCCAGTAGAGTACAATACCTAATAGACCATTATGAAGTCTGTTGTTCTGAGAGAAATAACCATGGCATCTACTTTGCTTGCAAATCACGGTGTCTCAAGACTCCTGCCCACAAAAGGTCCAATTCCACCCCCACTACCACTGCATTGCAGAAGTTATCTTCTACACAAAGGAATTACTCTATGTCAGATGGGAAACAACCAAACTATGGCCTCTTCCTGTTGGAGAAAGAGGAGCATCCCTCAGACCTAGCAATCTATTTTGTGGGGCTCACCTGGTAATCTTCCTCCTCTGTTAAGAGGTTGTTTAGAGCTTCATTAACTCCTTTGTTGTTGTGGTTCTGGACTGAACGCAGGTAAGGCTTTACTAGAAGTAGCCGATTAACCTGGAATTAAGATGATTCCAATACAAGATCAAATATACCAATTCTGACACTTCATACTCCTGAAACAGGCTCACACTTGTAATTACAAGAGTTTGTGCTTACTGCCAGAACCCTTCAGACAAAGCATTGCCAGAAGTAAAATAAAACAGCCTCCTAGGCCAGTTATGCTAACTCTTCCAGTGTTGCCATATCAAGCCAGGATTGTGCTGTTTCCCAGTCCTTTACACTGGAGGCAGAGCCACCTGACAGATGTCAACCCTTTTTTCCAGCCAGAGACTGGAGCATCTTAACTTGACGAGGAGGGTTTATTTATCTACCACCTTCCAAACTCACCTTTGAGAAAAAATTGACTGTCCTGGTGTGATCCAGTCGCGGAGATAATACAAGCAGGAGATCATTGATCAGCAGAGGTTTGTAGTCTAAGTAGAACTGCAAGGCTTTGTAGTACAGCTCCACATTAGCCACCTGCATGGTTAGACTAGTTAGTACTTCAAACACAAGTAAGCCTAAGGCGCTAACTTTGGATCACTTAACTCAGCACAAGGTTTGTCTGACTCTCAAGTAAAAGCTTAAGTTTCCTTCTAGAGGCCAGAAGTGTTACACTTACACACAGAATTCTTGTTCAGTCTTGTGACTGCTTCTTGTGCAATCTGCTTCCCTGCTTCCAGACAGCAAAGTCACAAGCTACTGGGGTAGTACAAACCAATTCTAAGCCATCTACAGTTAACAGACCCTGGCATAGGCAGCCCACTAGAGTTAACATGACCATTTGTTTTACTCCTAAAGCCAGTAAAGGCTGTAGCCTTAACCAGTCTTTAAGTTGTTGCCTCAAAACCTGTAAGACCAATAGGAATGCATTCAGTCTCAAATCTTGTCTAAACTATTCATCAATTCACCATTCTCTGCTGTATTCATGCGACTGCCCACCGCAATTCTCCCACTGAAACCGCTGGAAACATTTGCAAAGATCTTTCAAGAACAGTCACAGCCTTGGATTAAGACACCAGGCAGCTCAAAGGTATTAAGGAGGTTATGCCTCTTGCTTGTGACCTATGATCCATGAGCAGCCTCTGAAAACATCCTGTGCTAGCTGCTGCCAGTCAACAGAATATGCTGCACAGCAGAAAAAAAAAGGATAAAAGATTAAATTCTTGTGCTAAACTAATTGGAAGTTGTATTAAGTACAGCAGAAAAACTGAGTAGTAGCTTAAGCAAACTCATTTTCTAAATGGGAGATTCTGTTGTGCATTTTTGCCTCTCTTCTGAAAGAAACTTTCATCACTTTGATTCAGTTAACCAGTTACTTACCTTGGCAATTATGTCTTTAAACTGGCCTTCCTTCCAGGCATCAGTGGGATGATTCATCATAGTAATTATTGCATTGTCATACTCCTCATACTTGTCATAGAGGAATACAAGTTCTGCCCAGAGATGAGCCTGTTCTGCAGCTCTGAGCACCTGATAAAACAAGAAAACAGTCAGTTTGATTCACTGACAGCTTCCCAACTTCACCTGTAGTACAGTGACCTTACTGCATACCTTTGGAATATTAACTCTAGACCAGAAGAGCTCCAGATGTTCCCTCATTTTCTGAGGCTTGAATTTGGAGTACAAGATGGCAAGCTCAGTGAACATTCCCATGTGAGCACGCTCTAGGCCCAAAGCAGCTTCCAAAAGGGCAATCAGTTCTTCAAAGTAGCCACGATCCTGGATGTTAGGAAAATAAGGATTAATTGCAAATTCGTGACCAACCAGCACTTAAAGCTTGATAAAATGCATGTTTTACTTAATTCAACATGCTTTGCTTTTCTCTCCAAATGAGAGTGCTTAGACTTGTAAGACAGGATTCCAATGAGGCAACAGAATTGTAAAAGAAGGGAACTTCCTGAAAACTTATCTCAAAACTATCATCCTTTCATTTACTACAGGAAAAAATGCATGCAGCTATTCAGAAATTGAGATGGAGGAAGAATTAAAGATCAGCCCCACAGAGTATCGGGCTTTATCTGCGACCACTTTACTAGCCAACACAAGTATGCTGTCTGAAGTTGTCTAGGATATTAACAGTGATCTAACCTGATAGTAACTGATCAGCTCTTCAAGTTCATCAGCATGGATGACTATGTGTAAGCCACAGATCTGTGCCAAGCGGAATTCTTTTCCATCCACACAGGCGAAGCACACCTGTAATTAGAGTTAGCAAATAGTTGGTTAACAGGAGAATACTGCAATGCTTACTCAATCTCATTCTATTAAAGGGAAAGCTAATTAGCAAAACTTTACCAAATGTGAGGCTTCAGTTCCAAATAGGTATTTCCATAATGCTTGCTCTAGAATTAAAATCTCTGCCATTCATTTTACACTATTTTGAAATTAAGTTTTATTACCTTGAGCAAGAGGACTGCTTATAAAGGTACAAACATACTCTGTAGCCAGAAACAGCAAGCTACTATCACAACTAATAGTAGGTAGTTACGAATTAACTCTTTAATTCCCATATTACTGACAGAGCAATGGAGTCCAATTACGCTCTAAAGCAACACACTCAGAACCAACAGTAGAGCACATTCTGTAGACTATTAAAAACATGAGTTTAAGTTACCTCCTTCCAAGTCCTTGTGCTGTTGGCTTTGCGGCCACTGTCCACTGCTGCCTGATACTCTCCAAGGTGCACCAAGGTAGATGCCAGGCGAGCAAAGTTAGATACGTTGTTATAGAGTAGTTTTGCTGCTTCATACATCCCCTCTTCATAACAGCGATCACCAACCTGGATTAGGAGTCCAAGGTAAACAAGGGTAACAGCAAGAATCAGGAGTCAGCTAAGCAGCAAGTCATACATGGGAACTGCAGATCAAGACATACCTGTTGTATATGGGCATTATTAGGGCCACTAATAAACTCCTCCAGTTCTGACAGACGATTAGTTTTTGCCAAAGCAAAAATAAGTTCTGTCTCTACATAAGACTCTCTAGCCTTCTTCCTGGCCATCTGTAAGAACTTGACTAGGTCCTCCCAGTTATCTTGAAGAGAGAAGAGATGTTTAAGATCCTCTGTTTAGTCATTCTGTATTGCTCAGCTTAGGAACAGTTTTCACTAGCAGTCTCAAGGATCTCCTCCACCATGATACTAAGCCATTTGCATTTGAGTTAAGGAATTCCCTACTAAACTCCAAGTCACCTTCACATAAGGCTGAACTTAGCTATTCTACAACCCAGTTGGCAAGCAGTTCTGCCACACACAGATAAATAAATGCATTATACTTGGCTATATTTTAGATAACAGTACAAGTTATCTCCACACAAAGGTCTATATTTGGTGTAGCAACACAGACAAGCTTGTTGACAGGAATCTACTAAACATTAACTCCATCCATTCCATGTACTGACTGCTTCCATTTCCTCTGAAACAGAATTCACAAGTCCCAAGAATCCCTGCTGCTCGATGTAGATCCAATAACCTAGCTCATATCCAAACAAACAATCTTAAAGCTTGAGGATGCTTTGCCTTACCATTTCTATTAGCTGCTTGAACAACTTCCATGTAGGCAGATGGATCATCTGCCTTTATATAGGAGTCAATGGCTTCTTTCACCAAGTCCTTCTGGAGCTGGGCTCTGGCTAGCTGGCTCCATACTGCTGGTTCATTACATCGCTCTGCAAATTCATAAGCACGGTCTAAGTTGCCAATGTGCTCAATCAGGACCTGTTTGAAATTGAAGTTGCAAGTTAAAAATCAAAGCTTTATAACATTGCCCTTTCTAACAGAACTCTTCCTTCAAGTGCATGCACTGTTCTGTGTAAGCAGTAGGAAGCTAACTGCTTACAACAGCCATTCCTGTCGAAGGAAGTAGAGGCAGCGAGAATAAGACTCTTGTTGCTACTGTTTCTCCTCTACCTTACAGAAGTCAGTAATGCTGGCCTAAAGACAATGCCTAGTAGCATTTGATTCTCCTCCACCTTTGAGGTATGAGTCTCCAAGGTAGCCACTCTGAATCAAATGCCCCGCACATCCCCCAAGCATATAGTGCACACCCCAACATTTTTCAGTTACTTTGACCAGATCAGCCTCTGATGCCAGTATTTTGACTTTGTTTTGCTATTCTTTACACCTAATCCCACTTCTCCCTGCAACTTGATATCATATGGGAACTGTACTCTTAAGCCTCAATGATTTAAGTGACAATCACCCCTTGAGAATCAATATAACAGAACACTTCCCATTCTTTCTATTACTAGCATTCTATACCTTCATGCAAGAACCACACCTCACCTGAATCGCTGAAGTATTAACATCAAATTTTCGGAATATAGCAAAGGCTTCTTCATATAGCTCATTACTGATGGCAATGTTTGCAATATCTGGGGCATCATAGTTATCCAGCCGATTGATGTATTCCATCACACGAGTGCGGTCAGCCTTAATGGCAGTCAGGATCAGCAGATTCTGGAGATTCCTTTGGTTAACAGAAGGCAGAGGCTATAAGCAGTGCATGATAACACCTGCTTAAGCGACACGTATTGCACATGCAAAAAAATACACCCGCTTGCTGTTACTAGCAACAATTTTTCACTCCCAGGTTGGGAAGCACTGATATTTGCCTTCAAAAAGAAATTGCTTACCAATATCAGTGTTCTCATCTCAACATGCCACTGCAAACTGCATAGTGTGAACTAGCTCTGTTCTTAAAGCACAGAGCACTTTAAATTCTGCTTTTTCATCTGATTACACACATTTAAGAGTGCTTAGGTCCTGCAACCAAGAGGCCGACAAATAACTTGGGTCACTTCACAACCTAAACAAAGGCACTGAATAGGCTAAACTTGTGGACAAAGCTCTCCTCTTACCTGTGTTCACTGAATACAGAATTATCCAAGACAATTTTTTCCAGTAACTCAATCAATTCATTAGGCAAGTCAGCAGTCATGAAAGCTTTCACAGTTACAGAAACCTCTTCTGGATCCTGTGTCTCCGATAAAGCTGTTTGAACAACCTGGATTTGAAAGCAGGAAAGTATTAAGTGTTTTCACCAAATTAGTATTTGCCAACCTATTCCAGTGAACTACAACTTAAGGCTTCAGAACTTCGAGAATATTTTGTCATAGACAGCAAGAAAGCTACTTCTATATTGCATATAGCTATTAAAGTCACACCTTGGGTCTGTATAGGGAGACAATTCACTAGAGGTAGGTCACTCCACAGGACAGAAGTAATCTTATTGGTAATGAAATTTTCTGACCATAAAGGTCAGAGTTAGTACCTGCCACTCAAACTGTTACAAATTTCTCTATGGTTGAGATGGGGCCTCCAAGGGACCTTGTGGGGGAAGACAGCTACTTTAATACTCCATGATATTTCTGAGACATCCTGCAGTCTGCCTCATAGTGGAAGTTTAGCCTTTGTGCTGTACCTGGTCAATAAGCTGCCGCCTGAATGGGTTGTTTTCTTCCAGAACATTTGCCCAGAGCTCAGGGTCCTTCCTGCGCACCAGATAGCGAGCCTCACTCTTAAACAGTGAGTTCTCATTGCAGACCTGAAGGAGAAGTTACAAATATTGGCGTTAGCATTCAGGGTTAGTAGCACAAGATAGGTTTAGCTAGCTATGAATCAGACAGTCTAGAAGACTGACTAGAACTAATTGCTGACCAATGCTAAATGCCACAGACAAGTTCTTACCCAACCTCTGATCTGGAAGGCTCATGGAGAAGGTCTCCAGCAGAATTTCTATAGCTTCTCTTGGTTTTGCCCGACACACAAATACTGTGACAGTGGCTTCACAGTAACTATTTGCTTCTGTTTGAAGTGAAGACCTGCAGAAGCCTGAAGAACTTAAGTTTTAAATCTAGAAAGGGAGCCACTTGCCTGGGCAGTGTTACGTAGTGAACTGAGGAATGGTGCTGGCATTTAAAGCTAGAAACAGGTTATGTATTTGGTGTCATTAGCTTTACACTAGAAGTGTTCAGAGTAGCAAGTGGCTTAGATTTCCCTGTTAAAATGTTAAGGGTACAGAATAAATGTGAAATCTCCTATAGAAGTGCAGCAAGGAAGAGTTACCAGTTATAATCCTGTTAGTATCACTAGCTTCATTTTTCAACTACCAGAGCAGAAACCTGAAGGCCTATTCCATCTTCTACCAACAGGTCATGTTTTGTTAATATCTGAATTAGCTCTTGGAATCTCAAGTACTTTGCTGTAAGCAAATAAGTAATAGCACAATTTTGCTTTATGTTGTACATCTATTAGTTGCAGGAGTTGAGCCCTCTTCTAGGAGGCAACAGTGTCTCAAGAATAATTCTTACAGAAGGAAAATCTTTTCTCCATAACCAGAAACACCTGCTCAGAACATCAGTTCAAGGAAAAAACTGGTATTGACAGGTTTTTATGGTTAACCACAATGTTAAAGCATGTCCTAGCAAAAAGCTTCCTAGCAGAACAAGACTGAGCCACCTTCATATCCTGAAATAAAAAAGCCAAATGTATCCAGCTGTTTGGTTTTTGTTTTTTTTTTTTTTCACAGCTACAGAAGAGGTATTACTTCAAAAACAGCTGCTTCAGGCTGGAAAAGTCACCCACTTTCAGCAGCAAGCCTAGATTATACCACCATTTAACACTCACAGGGTAGGCCTTGCCAGGGAACAGTGTCTACTTCCTTTCAAACAGGGCAAAACAAGCTAGTTCTTACCCCTACACAGCTGACATTCTTTGCATATACTAGTGCAGAAGCGCAGGTAGGAGGAGAATGTTTTCTTTCTCAGCAGCCACAAGCACTACAATCTGGCATTAAGCTCGGGTGTTCAGTTAGAGACTAGGGTGTGTTTGGAGAACCCTGAGAATTTCACTTGCCCTTGAACTTCTGAGGGAGCTTCTCAGAATCAACAAGCTTAACACAGGAAAGGAATGCTATCAAAATAAGCCCTTGCAGTTTGACTGTAAACTTATTTTCCTCATTTCTAGTTAAGTATTAGACCAACTCTAAGGGTCAGCCACAATAAGGGAAAATTACAAGCCTAGTTTCAGGGTAGCTTTCCCTCTCACTGTAGTCAGGCTAGATGAAGCCTGTCCTTTCTGCTGATCAAGTGCTTGAGGCTCAAAAAAAAAAAACCAACAAAAAACCCCCAAATTACAAAGGTTTAACAGTAGGCATATTCATTAGCTGGGCCCAATAAACAATTAAATTTTGCGCAGAATCAGTGGATGAAAGACATTAATGAAACCTTAAAGCTGCAGAGTTACACAATTTTAGTTCAGACATATAGCATAAGACTTCTCATCAGCATAAAAATTACTGTCTCCATCTAGAAGAATCCTGCCTACCTCAACTCCTGAGTGAGACTGCAAGACAGGATTCTGCAAGTGTTAGACAAATAGCCAGCTAGGCTTCCAGTTCAGGCAGCAAGTAGTTCTTTAACATGTTTATAAATGCAGGTTTGCTAACCTTTATGAGTTCCAGATCACATTGCCCCCTCTCATAAGCAACGCAGGCCAGATGAGGGTCCCTCTTTTCACAATATTTGCCAACTACACGGCTGTCATAGTAAGGATTCTCACGAAGGAACCGCTCTGGATTATTATTACTGTCAATGTAGATTTTGGCCAAGGCATTGTGAGTCGCAGGTTCTTCACAGCCTTCATGAATCCTTGATTCAAGCCATGGCAACAGCAACTTAAGCCTTTGAAGAAGCAAACATTTTAGGTTTGTAAGTCAGACTGCAGTATGCTTGACAAGTTATCTATTAATACCTGGTCTTCCTTTCAAGCAAGTCTGCTGGTCAGACTTAAAAGCAGATGGAGACCAGCCAGTTATTTTTAATGAGTCTTAAATGAGTAGAGGCCAGATCTGCAGTTGAACATAAGGGAAAGTTGCAGATGCTACTAGTTTTGCAATCTTTCCTTTCAACTCCTGTTCTATTAGCTAGCTCTTTGCACTTAAAGCCATTTGCTCATTTTACAGGTAACTACAACTTAATTACACAACCTGCTGTGGCCTACAACAAGAGACTTTTATCCAGATTTACTCCAAAGGCACATCCCATGGTTGGCTGTACAGGAAGTGTTCAAAAGCTACATTATTCATCATGCAGTGCTGTCAGGCATTCTTATATGGCCCAAATAATCAAGAGACTGACTAGCAAATATAAGCTGCTTTTCTATAAAGAAACATAAGACAGTATTAGTATTGTATCATACAGCAAAACTGCATCCAATTCAATCTGGGTGTATACCAGGGTCAGGAAAGCCCAACACTGGTGTCTAGAGAAGCATTTTCGTTACCGATTTCTTTTTTCCACTTCAGCTACCAGCTCATCTGTTGAGAACTGGCCTCTAACCACCATGATCAAGTTCTTAATGACATCTTCAGAACAATCCACATCCAGAAGTCCTCCAACCACTGCTGGTATACGGCTAGGATTCACCTAGAATAAGCCACCATCATTAAAATTATTCGCATTACTAATAACCCATCCCCAATAATCTGCATGGGGAAGTTCTAATTAATTTAAACTATGCTTTAGAGCAGTGAACTTTAAGTTACTAACACATTTGTATATATGTTCCAGGAGAACCTGCACTTACAGGTTTGTAATAGACAAGAGGCTTACTGAAGAGCCTCTACACTAGAAGTGTGAACATGAGAGACGTAGCAGATTCCGCTTTAGTTTACTGAAGGGTTAAGTTCCTTCTAAGGAGGGAAAGAGCAAGAGCTTAAAACTGGATTCTCCTTACCTTTTGTACATAAATCTCTATATACTTCTGCAGGTTATTGCGATATAAGTAGAGCACCAGGTCATGAACAAAGTCAAATCGATCACAGACAATAATCAGAGGAAGCTGGTCTGTGAGCTTTGCCTCCTGTATTTAACGAAAAAAAAGCAACCACCATTTGCTGAAGTGTTTTCAAAGCAGGAACATCTGACCAAGTTTCCTTAGCACTAGAAGTCACAATACATCCAAATTTAAGACTGCCAAGCAGACAACTGACTTCAAAAGCAAGTCACCCACTAAGAATACCATGCAGCCCATCTTATCAGTTGAGTTTTAAGTTTAGGCTCTTTGTGAAGTGCCACATTAGGCCTACTTATCTAGCTTCAAAATGACTATAAATTCACATATCCATTCCGAAGACAGTTGCTCGGCCAAGAACTTAACAATGCAAAACTAAGTGGCATTAAAATCCCATTTTACCAGTCACAAAATATGTGGTGGTGTAGTACAGGTTGACTCCAGTTTTAATAAGCTTTGTCTAGCCCACATCCTTGATAAAGCTCCTGCTGAATATTTCAGCATAGTTTCTCCTTCTGCCAACCTGGATTCACTTATTAGGTGACAACATATTAATGAGTTTGGTACAAGCTGTATCATACAGGCTAGTATTAAAGGAATGGTGAATTTAGGCTTGTTTTCCCAGAGATAGCCTAGAAGGACATATTATATGCCTGAAACACGATCAGACTCCTATTCCAGCTACACAGTAGACTACCCACAGCCATGCCAGCTGAACCTCAGATTGTTTTTTCCTTCCATCAGAAGGCTGTAGTTCTGCTGTTAAGCAAAACACACAGAGGACTGCTCAATCCATTGGACAGAATATTTACCTTCAGAAAGTTCTTCACCCGTTCTGGGTTGTAGCAGTTACTTTCACGGCAGATTCTTTCCACTTCCTTTATCTGACCAGTCTTGCAAGCTGCCTGGATGTACTTGAAGTGAACATCTGGATCCTGGCTGAAGTTTACAATGGAACCCAAGAAATAGAACAGTCCTAGAAAGAGTCACATGTTTTTAATGTAGTTAGAAGGGTAAATGAAGAAAGTGCAGACTGTTACAGGCTTCAGCTTGTGACTTCGTTCAACCCTGTTGAGAGTAGCTTTCATTCAACTGCAGGAAAAGCCAGAAGAACTTTTTTCCCCGTCTTTCACGTTTCATCTTTCTTTCTGACCTTTATTCAAGAGGGTTAAGAAACTATCTAGAATAAAGCTATCCCTAGAACTCACTGTGATGAGCTCACTTTGATAAGTGCATCCTAAGGTCCAGCCGTGTGACAAGCACCTCTCCCATAAAAGCTACAAACCTTACTATCAGCTTCAATCAAGTAGTGCTTCCAAGTAAGCTGCTTCCCTCTAATACTTTACCTTCATAGCTTTTGAAAGATTCAAAAAGCTCCACAAGAGACTGGGTACCAAGCTGCTCATGGTATTTAGAAGCAACCTGCACACAGAGCTGTAGGTTTTGCCTAATGTTGGCTGACAGCATGGCACGCAAGCACTCCACAGAGTCTTCAACTGAGAGGGAGCCAAAGAAGTTCACAAGCCACTGCAAAGAGAAAGAAATTTTGCTCAGTAACTTATACAGGATTTGACTGACTTACAATGTGGCAACTAGCCAGAATTTCTACCTCAGCTACTAGAGAGAAGTCTTCCATGCGCTAAGAACAAAGACTTAAGAAACACACCTATCATCTTTACAACTACAAAAATGCAGTTTGGCAATAAGATTTGAAATGCCCAACTGGGAAACTGAGGCCAGATTTAAGCCATCAAAAGTAGAGATTACAGTTTAATCATTAACTGGACAAGTATCCTTGAATCACAGCTTCACAGGCTACTTTGCTACCTACAAACCATCTTACAGCAGCTGCATGGATTTTAGCAGCTACAGAATGCTAAAGAGTGTTCGCTTTACTCAAGCTTTCACTTTCTCTGTACACAACAGACTTACCTCAGGATTCAAGAGGTGAGTATGAACGACAGCACGTTTAATATCATAAAGATCCGTGTAATGTTCCAAAGCTCGCTGGAGCAAGCCTGCCTTTTCGCACAACTGGGCAATATGAGCACGATCATAGTGTGTAAACATTTGGTTTCCAAGAATGGCATCCGCAACCTAGGAGGTTACATTTCATATTCAGACTGTCAGAGAATCACAGCAGCTGAGCCTAAAAATTGTTGAAAAGTCACAGCAGTGACTCATTAGTAGTCTTTGATGTTGCTAAACTGTTTATAGATATCAGTATCAGACATCATATTCTTGTGCAAGCCTACTACTGTCTCTCCTTTACTTTTTGGAGGAACTAGGTTAAGAGGTCTTACCTGTGGGGCATGAATCAAATTCATTTCCAAGAGACGAGTCTGAAGGTGGCCTTCTGCGGGGCGGTTATTTTTCAGGGCATCCAACAGAAAGGATGTGCACTGCTGAATAAGACTGTTCTCCATGAACACATCCACGATCTGTTGAGATTGATCAAGTTGAGAATGGGGTCTGTGTACACACATGCATGTTTGTCTGTATATACTAATGGCCTGGCTAGAAAGGCAGCTCATCACAGCACCTAGCATGCTATATTGCCTTTGTTTTGATAGGATTACTACCATAGTAATAGAGAGAGACAAGTTTCACGCTTTGTTTTCTTTTTCTCCAGAACGTAAGCAGCACATTACTGTGAGCTATTATGCCAGATTTTGCCAGCCACTCTATTTAGTTTTAACACAGCATGCAAATCCCTCCCCCTTCTCTCTTGTTGGAACAGTTGCTACAAGAAAAGCTAAGACTTTTTCCAAGTTGCTTTGATTGTTTAATAATGCAAATTGTTGCCTTATTTCTCTGTCCATTTAACCAGAAGTGGCCACTGGCAGCCAGCACTGAACTTGGGTTTATTTGTTTGTCTTCCTGTAAGTCCTCTGCATGGGAAGAGTTAATGTATGCCCTACTAAAGCCAACAGCAGGACAGTGCTTAGACTAAGACTGTGGCAGTTTCGCTATCAATATTGCAGTAATAAGCCAGAAAGCTTCCACAAGAACTTGAGAGCACACTTGCCTCTAAAGGCTTAATGGTAACCAAACTTGACTAGAATAGTTTAGACACTTTTTTAACCAAGCCAACTAGAGACCTGAACTGGCCTTACCAGTCCCCAAAATGGTACTATGCTATTACCTCTGTCTAGAAAGAGACCAGTACTCTTGTTGTAGGCATCACCTGGTTAATGTTAGCCAGTGGTTCCTCATCCTGTACCAGCATCTGAGAGAACTGCAAGCCTTGCTCTGGACTGACTCTCATCACACTTCTCAGTAAGAAGATCCAGTCTGGGGTATAGCCAACCTAGAGATTTCAGAAACAGTCAAGCATGTCTGGATATCTGGAGAGCTTTACACATCTCAAGTCTTCAGATTCTTTAGCACAGGCACTATGAGCTGCTGTGAGGTTGCCATGCCCATCCCCCATTTTCCAGGAGTTCTCAGACAAAAGCATTGCTTGTCTGTCAACACAGAAATTCAGTATTCAGCTCCTTAGTAACTGAACTTGCATCAGGGCATTTCTCTTGCTAGGTAAGAAAACTGCTAGGAACACATCTTTCAACATTCTTAAGGCACTATCTAGCAAGTTAGGTCCTAAACTTACAACTGGACATCAGGCAAATTTTGTAATCTGTCAAAAAAAAAGTATCTTATGAATCTAGGAAGAATCTTTATTCTCTAGAATAAGCTTAAGCCAGTCCATTAATTTGACAGTTCATAAAATTCTGGATGTTCTGAATTTAGCTTTTTGTAGACTGCTCAGACCTTAGTCATACAATATGATTTGCACTATGACAATGAAGAAAACACTGTTTCTCAATCTTAACCTACTTATCAGTTTTAAGTGATAGGAATCAAACTTATCTCATGGAAGATAGCTTGAGAATGTACACATTAAACATAAGATAGAGTCTATCAGTTTGTGATAAACAACTTTACCTTTTTAGCATACAGCACTATTTTCTGGAATTGACCAGTTTCAGCAAAGCACTGAATCACTTTGTTTGGCACATTGGCACGAAGATAGACACTGAGTGCAAGGGTTGGGTCAGCAGTCTTCACCAAGTCTCCCAGCTCCTCTGAGCACTCCAGCTGAAGTCAGAAGCGGTATTTTGTCAAGCAGAAGAATTCAGAGACGTAGTATCAACAAAAGTATTGTTCACACTCAGTTGTTACAAAGTAACAGAATTAAGCCAGTGTCATCATTGAGCCTACCTTGTCTTCCTTCAGCCACTTCTCCAACAGCTGCTTGCGACCCTGCTGTAGGACAGGGCGACAGAGCTCCAGAGACTCAAACTTGTTCAGCTGTCCCTGGTCAAGCAATATTCCAAAGTACTGGAGCAGGGGAGAGGCCTGCCCAGGCTGAGCTGGTACACTCTGGAACTTCCTGATTGTATCACTAGTACGCAGTATCCCCTGAAGAGGCACAAGATAGAGAGAAGCAATGTTTAATTAGTGAAGGCTGCATAGTATTAGTTAAAAACAGGTATTAAGCTATATGCTGAAGCATCTACTCTTAAGCCTTCAGGGTGGAGATCTTCATCAAATCAATGACATTCTAGCAAGAAGTCAGTGACCAGAGCAAGTTCAGTCTGTGGTTGGAAATGTATAACAGAGGCTCCTTTATGGGATACAAGAGAATGTATTAGAACAGCCGAACTGCAGAGAACTAAAGCTAGTATTGCAGAACTTCAGTTTTTGAATGTCAAGTACAAAAATGCAAGTGAGCTAAGCAAGTCCACTAAGCTAATGTAAATCCTCATGACTTTGAAGCTTTACCTTTGGAGTTACTTACCTTTGGTGCAGATGCAGCTACTTTAGCAGCATCTGCATAGCTTCCTTGAGCAAACAGTGTGTTGAACTTCCTGGCAAATAATTCCTCTGCCCCAGCTAGATTACTACGTATGGCCATACGCAGTCCCAAGTCAGGATTCTGGAGAACATTCGTAGCATAGTTCACTATGTTGTCTTCCTCAACACATACAGAAAGCACCTGGAAAGGACAAAAGGCATATTGAGGAGTACTGTCCTTTCCACAACTACTATGAAATATAGCAACCAAATGGCTATGCAGCCCATTAATGTAGTAGATTATTAAAAAACCAAGTTCATCCCCAAACAGTTCTGTACTAAGAGAGTTAAAAACTGACTAAATCAAATAGTTACTTGCTCCCTTCGTGACATTTGTTGCATCAAGTCACACATTAGGTTTGTTACCTTCCATCTGAGCTTTAGAAGGCTCAAAAACAGAATGCTGGATTTGTTACCTGTCCTTTTTTGTTCACACCAATAATGCCTGAGGTAGGTTCATGAGGAGCTGTGACAAAGATAGTATCAGCACTAATGCGGTTCATGTAGATGCACACTCCAGACTCCAAATCATACATGTGAATATATCCATACTTTGTGATCAGGTAGATAACACCATGCTTAATTCCAATCTGCCAAAAGATGAGTTCTTATTAGTCAAGACTAAGACTGGAACAGTTAAGACAGCTGCCTTTAGCCTAGTCACAAGACAGTCCTGCAGTGACATGCCTTTGCACTGATACTAAGAACAAATATAGCTTTGGGCTTCTTTCTTACAGACTCAAAGCAACGAACAGCTTTGCTTTGGACCCATGGCTCTATTAAATAGAGGTTGAAAGGAAATTAAAACTCATCTGCAGCAAAGGACATACTCATCCTAATGAGCCAGGCTGAGGGAGAAAGTTTGGGTATAATTACCATTCTAGTCTAGATATGCCAGTACAAGTTTCTGTTCAGGAATACTGAGATAATCTCACTCTCTTCAAACAAGGCCTACCCAAAGCACCAGCAGAACCTAAACCAAGTTCAGTTACTGAGTACTCCAGTTTACCTGTCAAGTCACTTAAACTGGGGACGCTTTCAAGCCAAAATGGTCTTCAGACAAACAAGTAATTTCACTTTGGAACAACTCTTCAGATGTGTTGTTAATTAAGCCTCAAGCTGAAGTACAGAGCCACATGAATCCTGCCATGTAGACAGCTTGCTTTGTTTACCTTAGTTTAAGGCATCTCTGGGCTCATTTATGAAGCTGGTCTATTAGATTGGTCAGCAGTTGCATGCTCTGAGATAGTTTGCTTTTATTACACAATTTCTAGTCCTACAGACATAATAAGTGAAGTTTGGCCTGTCAAGGCAGCCAGCTATGTTCTTTCCTAAAGAACCTCCCATTAACGTGCCAGATTGCCTTTTCTGTGCTGCTGCTACAGGAGGTATGCTGACACAGGACTCTCTGCACCATTTGTCTCTTACAGCGAGATCTGCTGCAGATGAAATCCCACTTTCACATGAAGCTACATCAAGCACCATAACATTCTCATCTAGAACCCTGAACATCAGAAGGAAGTTCAATAGCCAAAGCGATGTTAGAGACATTCTACCAGAAGACAGTACTCTGAGGTTTTTTTGGGTCTGTGTTGTCGTTAGGAAGGATGGGTTGGTAAGGAGTTTTGTTGGGGCTTTTTGTTTGTGGTTTGGTGTTTTGTTTTTTTTTTTTTTTTTTTAAAATAAACCTGGACAAATACTGGAACAGCCTATAATTTGTGTTTGAGTTACTGTTTTAATGACCAGACTACCTCCTGCAAATTTATTAACACCCCTCACAGAACTAGGAGGAATGACAGCAAAGTACTAGTAGAAAGCATTCTTCACGACAGAGATGGCAGCTACTTGCTTGATTTTTGGGGGTCAAACATTTACCTGCATTGCCACAGGAAAGTCAGTCTGTGCCTCAGGTGGGAAAAACACATCAACAGCTTTCTTAACAAACGGCTGATTTCCAGTAGCTGGCTGACCTACTTCAATTATGTGTAGCTAGGAAGAAAAGAGTACATGTCACAAGACTGCCTGAAAGTCCAGCCACATGAAATTACTTCCTCTCTTCAGATATGCTACTGAAGTCACCTGCCCAACCCTGAACCAACACCCTCTGGGTAGCTATGCTCCAGATATTTATTAGAGGGACAAGTTTTTCAGAAATCGATAAAACCCCCATATGCTTTCTATGAAAGCAGACTGTATTTCTATTCAAAACAATTAGTTCAAGATATTTTGAGTGAGACTTGTCAATTAATCAACAATTTGTGCAGGACAAGACTAGAAAGCTCAAGACATTTTAGTGTTACCTTAGCTCTTTACAGACTGCTCAGCAGTTATAGCATATTAAACTGCTACTGAATTCCACTATCAGTTTGATGCCAACAAGGTACCTACAGCACTAAGGGTTATCTAGTCTCTTTCTGTACTGGATTCAAGACATCAGAGGCTGCTTAATGACTTAACTTCATACACACAAAACACCACATGGGCATATATTGATGCCTTAGCACCCCAAGCTCTGTTCTCATTGCATCTACATTTGTTCTTATGTTTAAGTTTCACCCAAGCAACTCAGACTTTTTGCAGTTTCTATCCCATTGAAAGTAAGCAGTTTTGATGCTGACCAAATATGCTGCATACATGGTTCCCAAGGTGTTCTTCAGAGAGCATACACTAAATTGTGTGATCACTGAAGTTCTATTAGTACTGAGTTCTGCTACAGCAGAACAGACTTTACCTTGCCCCCTGCAGGACTCCTCACAGCAAAACAGAAGAGGGTAGAAGGTTTGGCATTTCCCTCTATTTTGAATTCTGCAAAAGCTGCTGCATGGCCCTCTATAGGTTGGGAGACTTTTCTATCAACTGAGTACAGCTGCATTGCACCAACCACACGATTTTGCTAGAAAAAAGAAAGGTCAGCTTTTAGAGATAAGATTCCAAATGTTTATAGCAAGACCTTTGGGACAGTAAACTAGAAAACAGCAAATGCCTCTCATCCCCTCCTCCAATGCTTTAATCGCATTAAAGGTCAGGTTATTCCTACACAAAAGATATTTTTGAATTTTTGATCTATAGAAACCAAAGTTAAGATACTTCAGCAGCTATTAGGTCAAGTGAGGCCACAGCTCTCCCGATTGTTTTCATAGCATGCTATTTCCAGGTGACTTACCTGTGCTGAAATTCCTATCAGCAGCAGCCATTTTTGGTGTTCATCTGTTCTGTAATTGATGATTTGGCAGCCTGCAAGACTAGCATGCCTGTCAAACATCTTTTGGGGTTGTGATTCTCCCTCCATGCTCCAGTGGTAGACTGCTGTCTCTGTCACCAAGGCAACTGTATTCACAGATATCCATTTCCAGAAGATCACTTCCTCTGCCATCGTGTGGGCTTTCATTTTACTTTTCATCTCAATGTTAAAGATCTGAAGTGTTTTCCCAGCTAGCATGACAAAACCCAAGAAACATCATAGATTTACCACAATGGCCATTCTGTAGTCTGCCTATTTACAAGCACCCTGTTTCACCCACTGTTCCAGTGATGTTACAGACAGGGCTAGTGTCCCGTCACATCTGAGTCTCCTTTGGTACTTGACTCATATCAAACAGAATCCCCTCCCCGCTCCCAACATGTCTACCATCCCTGAAACAAAAAAAGTCTACTTCTTATGGACACTGACATGGACATTCCAACAACTGACAAGCATAAACATGTTAATTAACTATAAGCTGTAGTTAAAAGACAGCCTAAGCTACAGAGCTTGTGTTAACTCCGGTTTAGGGAGCAGCACTGGTATACCAAAGTCATATGTGTCTAGTAGATGTCATTCAGTATAATTAATAGAAGGAATGGCTCCACTTTGTGTCAATTTAGTAGCTGCTGCAGATGACCTGAACCGAGTCCAACAGCACAAGACTTGCAACAGCTCCTGAGATAGACAAAGGCCACAACTTCCATTCTGTTTTTCTGTTGAATGAACTGTGCAGTTAACTAGGAGATGGAGACCTCTGTACAACAGTAATAAGCAAGTGCCTATTGAAGAGGCCAGTCAAAAGTTCAGAAAGATTACAGAAAAGCTTGGAGCTTTAGTTCCAGTTAAGGTTACTGCTTCACAATTCAGGTATATATATGGCAGGTATAAGCTTGACTTTAGTATTCCTTTTAACTACCAGAAGCAGCTAGTAAGGGTAGACTTAAAACCAATGTTAATTGAAGCAACCTATAAAGAATAAGGAACTCTATTCCTTTCAGGAAGTCAAAGTGATGTTTTACTTCACTGCAGATAAGACAACTCAGCTCCAGGAATATTGTTTTCTGTTCACAAGACACCCACTCAGACTGCTAGAGTATTGGCTTGTAATGCCGTTATTTCTATCCACATTTCAGAAGTGTTTTCCCTGCTAGTAACACTTCTGACTGTCAAACTGGTAGATGTTCCTTCTGGGAGGTTTTGACAGACAAAGGCTGCTGGCCTCTGAGGAATCATTTTCAAAAGATACTAACCCTAAGTTAATATGCATCTCTGACTGCTCTGTAAGGTTTTAGCATAATTTATACAGTAAATAAATCATATTAGTTTAATGCAGTGCCAAGAAACAACTCAAGACTTCAGAGCTACCACACACAGCATTTACACTCCCTGGATTAAGCGCACAAAGAACAGTTCACCTGATCAGCTAGTTCCTAGGACAGCTTGCTAGCTTTCCTGGGACCAAAAGCAGCCTGTTTCTGACCATCTTGCTCTGCACATGCAGTTGCTGTATTATACAAAAGCAACAAACCTAGGCCTAACACCAGCTGTAAACTGATAGTTGGCAACAGCATATTTATTGTATTGGACAACAATTCATCCAACAGTGGAGTGGTGCTGCCAGGGGATTGATTTTGGAACTTCCGAGGCGTGCAGCCTCACATGCAAAAGTCAGACAAGTAGTTCAGGAAGGGCTCTCTCTAGTCACCATCTAAACAGGAATACCAGTATGTCCATACAGAAACTGCTCTCAAAGTCAGTTTTCCTGAAGAGGAAGCAGGATGTCCTTCCTAGTTTTATGAACACAGAAGAAACCAATAAGCTACTAAAACAAGCTAGAAGTTCATGCTTGTCTCTTTTCTAGACTAAACTTGACTGCCGTGTTACAGTTGGAAACGGCTTTAGAAGCTTCATCAGGCAGCTAGCTCTGGATGTCGGGTGCCACAGGAGCCACAGCAATACAATTTCTTAAGTGTGGCAACAAATTCAAACTTCAGAACTCTAAACTGTAATTAAACTAAAAAAAATAAAAATCTGTTATTTGGATTAAGAGAGCACAGGACCTGCTATAAAGTCATAGTGAGGGCAAGTGTGAGTAACAGCTACTTGAATGCTTTCTTAGGCCAAAGACAAAACTCTTACATAAGTTTTTCTGATCAAGCTATCAGACTGATCATTCTACTTAGACTATTCTCTACAGGTGTAGTCAAGTAAGCAGATTCACTTTTTGAACACTGGCACGAGAATTTACATTTCAGTTCACTGGAGCATGAAGTTTCTCCATTCCACAAAAAACAGAAGCACCCCTGAGTGCTGCATTCTCCACTTAACACCAACTGGGGAGTACTCTCAGTATAGAGCAAAGCGAGAGAATCATGAACACAAGGACAAAGCATAAACCTTGGTACACCAGGAGAATGCCACATGCAATCCAGAAATGAAATTGTGCATACTGTACTTCAGTTTAAGTCAAGAACCATTTCATTTCTTTTCCTGAGGATGGCTTTGTATGTTTATTGCTCAATAATCCTCAGATTATGAGCAACTCCCAATCATGGCACACAGAGTCACCATATACAACAGTTTTGACTACTGAAGCCTCAGTCAATCAGCAGGGAAAGTCTGGAGGGACAGACTACAGTGCAGTTCACTGTAGTTCTGCTAGTTATTGTGAGTAACAACATACTGGTTAGGTAGCTCTGTTCATCCTCTTTTCTATCCAACCCTTTGGTCATTAGATTATTGATAGAAGAAGATATCATTAAGTTTGCAATACCTGACAACAAAACTGCATGTCAAAGTGACATCATTCACTCAACTTTATCTGTTCAGAGGACAAGCTTATTCACTCTGCATGGACAGAACAATACTCCTTTTGAGCAAGTCTTAACACTGGCAAGAATAAAGTTATATTCTTTAAATCTGACAATAATCCATTTAGTTAGTAGGTCAGTTTTAAAATCAGATGATATATTTTCCTTTTACGAGCTAGGTGAAGCTCTGCTAGTGTAGAGAAGGCACTTTCCTTGCCAATATGGTTTGTTTAAAGGGGTCCAAGACTAAGGACAGTGAACTCTTAACAGATCTGAAATTATTTTTTCACTTACATCTCTACCCACACCCCAGGTGAGGAAGTCCTTTGCAAAACGCATAAGCATCTTAGCTGGATCACAGATTCAGCTGAAGTCAAACATTAACACATTAGTTTTCCCCTAATGTCAGTATAAGCCTGAGAACAAAGACAAGATATTACTGGTTTTGTGCCAGTTCTAAGGAGTTATTTCTTGGACCCCTAAGTAATTTCACCATGATTTTTCACAATAAAAAACACACTTAGGCAGAAATGAATAGCACACAGGACATGCTAGCAGAGGTCTCTCATAAAAATATTGCAACTTGGTTTTGTCTATCAACTGTACTTCCATCATATATATATATACACACATACACACGAACATTAAGAGCACACTCTTCTCCTTCACTTGGTACAGTCAATAGTCAAAGCAGCCAAATGGTTAGCAACAAGCCAATGGAGAACATTTTCACTGTAATACCAGTTGAGGATTAAGATCCCCCACCTGGCTATGAAGTGAACTGTCAAATGGCTACCTTAAAGTTCAGTACTTTTTATGAGATTAGACCATTCTGTACTACCAAACATGAAATGTCATGACAAAGTTCACTCACCATCTGTTTAGATAAGATGCAGGAAGAAAAGTACATAGTCAGTAACAGTCATTGAGATTAAATACCAGAAGTCGGTCATTTAAGAAGAGCCAGAGACTTATTTAAAAGTTATTTCTTTGAGCTCAGAGTGCTACTTAAAGGCAGTATCAACACCACAGGTACTGGTAAGCAGAGGTCTTCTATCTGCAAGACCTCATGATTGTCAAAATTAACACTCTTGTACATTCAGACTTTCACAGTTACTGGCCATTCTTATGACATTCTGTTGTTATCTAGTAAGCTCTTCAGAGCTACAAAAAAGGACCAGAACAGAGCTGAGAGTAAGAATAGCTTAACACGATTATTCATCTTTACAAGTGTCTATTATGTTTACAACACCTGTTTAAAGGGAAAGTATACCATGTGTTGACCTGGTCCCCTGTGAGAATAGAAGGCTGCAGTGCCAAGCCCAAGCATCTCACACCTACTTGGAGGCAAATTATTCAAAGATTACTAAAAAATCCACTGCCAAAAATACAGCATGCAAGTTCAGGCTAGAACTCTTATCCTCATGTACAATCTTCTTAGAAAGTTCACATAAATCTTAAGAGCATACATAAGCAGTAATACAGCTAAACAGCAGGTTTCATACCGCAATAATAAAGGTTTACTCACCTTTTAGCGCAATTACTTTAGAGGCTGGATTCATGATGGCACTTTCGGCAGAAATTGGACGTCTGATGGGTGTTGTTGGATCGCTCATGTCAATTATCACTACTTGTGCCTGCTCTCCCACTTTCTCCCTGATGCAGATGAACTTGTCAGATTCCATTGTTAAGGTACTGAATCCAATGTTTGCTGGGTTAATGCCCAAATTTTGGAGCTAGAAAGATGGAAGAGTGCTTTATTATCCTTCCCATGCTGAAGGTCTAACTCAAGCCTCTATGTCTAAAGTCTTCTCCAGAAGGAAATGCAAGACTGGCGTATTTCTCTGACAAGAGTGTATAGTATGGAACTACGATTTATCTTCTCATTCTGGTAAACTTGATATTAAAAACTTAAGTGGCAGAATTACAACATACAACATCAGTGGGTCTTACGGAAAGAACCAATTACCCTTATGCAACCCAGTCCTAGCAATGTTATGAAATGAAGTCTACATAGCAGGTGTCAAATGGCCTATTTTTACAAGTGGGCTCGTTCATTTTCCTACTTAGAATCTAATTCTTACCAGCAAAAGCTAAGAAAGATGTGTTAAAATAACCAGTCATTCCACCCCCCCTTGCCCAAGATGTCACACCATTTGGCTCAACAACAAAGGCAGGCATTTCAATGAAGGCCCCCTCCAGCCTTATGTCCAACTCTCAAAAACATAACTTGTGCTCAATCATATGACAGTAGGTACAAAGCAGTTACTCTCAATGTAACTTGAAGTCATTTTGTGCCACTGAATAGACTGCCCTAGAAGACTGCTATTGCTCATTTTCATCCTTTTGTGGTTAACTTAGTTTCCATTCACTTTCAATTTCAGGTTCACAGGGGGAGGTGGCAGTGAATGCGTACCACTGTTTCAATCGGTCCCCGCTAAATCAGATTTACCTGTGCAGCACACCCCAGCTTGGTATGTATGCAAGCTGCATTTTATGTAACAGTAACTGTGACAAGCCTGAGCACCTGCTTTATGCCCTAGAGCAATGTTTTTCAAGCAGAGGAACTGTATCAGCTTCACTGAAGCTTCTTAAGGGATTAACTTATACTGCTTTTCAGTGCACTGCAAGTGAAAAATGGCTGCCCTCAAGCAGACAGGATAGAAACTACCACCAGCATCACCAAGTCATTAGATTCCTTTAATACATACCACCAGGACCTTCATACAGTAGACTAAACCCCTTGGGCAACAAGTCCCACGATGGTGTCACAAACAGCGTTTTAGTCTGGTTTGCTCTGACTGATCATGGCTTTTTACAGCTCCTATAAAGCTGCTCCCTAAATCATAAATTGGGTATGTACCAGAGATACCTAGAAGTGTGGTACGTCCACATTCGGTGCCCAAGAATGCCTCAGGAATTGTTTTGTTTTCTGCTCAGCTCACTAAACGAAGAGCTATTCAGCTCAGTAACTGCTAATCTCTAGAGACTCAAGTTTCAGTAATGCAATACAAGCCAAATGTACGCATGTGTAAAAAGATGTTTAGTCCCTCCCACAAGCGTGTCTCAGCAAAATTGAGACCCATTCAGCTAACACCTTGCTTTATAGGTAAATACCTCAATACACACCACTAAACTTCAGTAGATGCCATTCATTCCAACAGAGAATCAAAGCTGAGGCATGAGAATATCAGAAGCTGCTTGCAACTAGAGTTTTGAAAGCAAGTCCACTGGGCATGCAGCTCTTACAGGCTTCTGTATCAGTAAGGAAAGACGTTTCCATTTCAAGACAACTCCTGTTCTTTTCATATGTAATGCAGAAAGTTTTAGCACCCAGTAAACATGCAAATTGTAGCTCCATCAACTTCTGCAACCTCAAACAACAGAGGAATAAGTGATGGGCTCTCATTCCACTGTTCTTGGTCACATGCTCTAGACTGGACAACGACCACTTATTGTGACAAATTACATGTTCACATAGTAGACACTTGAGCACTTTAATGTTGAGCACGATCCGAGTCCATCTACCAGTAGAGTACAGTCCATTCTAAGAGACTGATTAAGTTGTGTCACAAGAGCAGTCAAGAGATTTAACTGCAGCCTAGCCAAGTTCCTAACTCGATTTAATTAATCCAAACTCGGATGTATTTCCAGAGTACTGAAGTAGAAACACACCCTCTTCAAAGCCTCTCCTCAATTAGTGTGCTTCAGCTTGACCTACTCTTAAAGAGACAGCCTCTGGCCACTCATTCTGCATGGTGAGAATCTTGGGGCATTAGCCTACTTCAGTTTATTCACTCCAAGTTGAAGAATAACACTTTGGGTATCTTCACTAAGATTAGTAAGATTCTGCACGAAAGTTATGGAATTAAGATTTCCCATTTTAACTGTTATAAAATCTAGTACAGCTTTCAGAAAACATAATGTTAAACTATGCATGAGTATCACTGTCATCCTTATTATTAGTGAAGTCACATCTTTTAAAGGCAAAATGTCAGTATTTCCTAAAGGATGGCCATGTGAATAATGCAAGCCTCAGTGAATGACGACAACGCTTCAGGTTTTAGCAGTCTGAAAACACTGAAGACTGTTCCTGCTACCAGGGGAGCGGTAAGTATCCTCATCAGATCATACGTGCGCCTGTAACATGGAAGCAGTGCAAGAGGCACACTCCTTATGATTGTACATGACATGAGCAGAATCTGTTTACCACCAAATAAAGGGACATCAGCCAGCATTACTTCTGTCCTGAGTGGAACAAACCTGCCAAGACAATCTGGATTATGTTGTTCTAAAGCACCTTTACCCCCTCCTCAAGCACAGAATTAAGAAAATTTATTACAAGAGGTAGCAAGCATTTAGCTACATATCTTAAAAGGCCCCAGGTCAAGGTGCCCCAGGTCTTTACTGAAGTTTGTATATATTAGAGAGATTTTACAGTTTATTTTCATAAAAGTGAACATCAGGCCTCTCAATTGCCACTAAAGTTTAATTTTTTATTATGTTTGTTAGGCAAGCAGTACTCTCAAAGTAAGGTTGCCGCCTTCTGAAAAGAAGGATTCAGTATTACAAAGTCATTCCAGAGACATTTACAATGGGGATAGCCTCCTTCCATGATTTTACCCCATACTTTCTTGGGTAATCCAGTTTAAGCCCGCCAAGCACCCCCACGTAGGTTACTGTAAGCCTCGCTGTAGAGGAAAGGATAACATTCTGTTCTACAAGTAGCAGCCTAAGGCCCCTCCTACCCTTTCATACCCTAATGCCCATTATCTACATATAGCATGTAGAACTATCTTTACTCTAAGGCTGAATGAAACAGGTACCAGATTTTTGCTTCACAGATACCTAGTATTACTGCAGGCTGGACTAGGTACCATTACTTTCAAGCATCTTATAGATACTGAGAATTTAGCGACATGATAAAGATTGCAGTGATCCAGACTGAGCCAGCACAGACCACCTCAGACACTGATACTACGAGTCTTCAAGCTAAGTCCATTTCTCTAACATGTTACAGTGCCTGTTCAATACTGAGACTCCGACAATTGGGACGTACCAACAGTTAAATGCTGGAGTCAGAAGAACTCCAAATTTAAGACCCCTCCAGGGTTCAGTAAATATCCCATTTCAGCTTTATGCCACACAGCTCTAGTGGAAATGCTCTTCAGAGGTTATTAACTACTAGTTTTTAAGCTCATTAGAAATGAGTAAGCCTTGGACAGAGGCATCCAAATATTAAAACAGAGGTATCCAAATATTAAAACCTGCCTGCTAAAAACTCTGTAAGCACATACCATTTTAAGCATAATACAAACCAAGAATGCAGTAACATAGTTTCTCAGAACTCTTTTACTCATGTGAATATCTAGAGTTATAATCACACTCGATAAGGATCTGCACATAGTTGTTGGATGTCCCCTCTCAATCGCCCACCCTCACCTCCTGCTCTAGTTCCCATCTTGACAGGTGAGGGACATCAAGGGACATACACAAGAGCTGAAGCGTGCAAGACCACCAGCTCACAGGTTTTAGTTGCAGTTGCAATTAGGCTTTGATCTTAAACAACAGTCCCTACACAAAAATCCCCACTCGCATGTTTGCGATGAGGATTAGATCACGTGCCTACCCACATGTAGGGCACTTTTCAATCCAGTGAGCAAATAAAGTTTTTTCAACACTAAATAGCTGAATCAAGTCATGATATTTAGCCCTACCTTTTGAATACAAGTCCCAAAAGTCATTTACAGCTTGCAAATATCCCGAGTGCTTTTAAGTCCGCACGTCTAGCCAAAGCAAACTCATGAAAGCCATTACACTTCAGCTCAGTCATGCCTATTGCACAACCGATAGTAATTCTTAACAAGACATCTCAGACTATCCAAATAGGAAGTGTTTTTGTCCAGAAAATAACCGAAGTAAATCTACATCCTGTATGTTTAAAACCAGGATACCTTCCTTCTCAGTGCTGCACCAAGATGCATAAAACTTATGCATCAAGACCATGGCATGCACACAAATTTTTTCACATTAGTTGGCTGTGCTCAAGAGCCTGTATCAGTTATTCAACAGAAAGCAGAACCCTGTCTACAGATCCATGTGTCTATCCACATAAAGGATGAAGCCCCCAACCTAAGAACCTCAGACTTTGTATAAGCAACAGCTTTCTCTGCAGGTAAGCAGAGATTTTTGTTAGTGAAAATTGAAAAAAAAAAACCTCAAAAGGGGACAAAGACAAGCTTTTAAGAGCAAATCAACGACTAAGGAAAAGTTTAATTTTATCAAGAACACTTTGTACACTGAATTCCAGTAGTATTGCTTCCAGTCTAAGTACCAGTATATTTAGCCTTTTACAGCATTTCCATTGTAAACTACAATCCCTTTGGAAGAGTTCAGTCTGCTAAATAACTTATAATTCATTGCTCCAACAGAAGCACTGGTGTTAAGAAACTGATTAAATCATAACTTCAGCTACTCTTAAGTAGTGTGTACTAGTACTTCACTATAGCAGAGCTGGCATGGTTTGTACTGCTGCTTCTGGTCAGCTGTCCAACAGATAAAAAAACCCAAGTCCTTCTCTTATTCCCCTCCCTTGCTATGGGACTTAACTACAATATTCTCTGTGGGAAGAATGAGTGAGATTCAAGTTCTTTATGGATTTGTGAAGACTCGTAGCTGCAGAGTTCACATCTAAAAACAACCATTCAATTGCATTAAATGGAGCTAAACAAACAGTAAGACTTGAGTTCATTCTCAGCTTGACTATTACATCAAGACCTGGATATCTTTCTTTTACTGCAGCTACTCTCCATCTTTCAGCTCATGCAGGACTTGAACGTACCAAGCTGTAACAACTTCAAATTTAACATGCACTGCGACTGGCAGTCACTCCTCCTCTACAGGCTTGGAGCTACGGTTCAGTCGGAAGGATGATCAACACACAGCAAAACCAGCTTTACAAGGAATGTAAACAGTCTGCTGATCTCTAGTACTCCTCCAATTTTACGTGGACCAAGATCACTGTTTCACTTCACACTATCATTTATCCACTTCCAGCTAGAGAGAGTGGGAGAGAAGAGTTCAGTATTTAGCACTGCAACTTATGTTTAGTTTCTCTGGAGAGCACTTTCTGCACGCTTCAGTTCTTCTTTTAGTAAAGTACATACAACTATCTTGGGAAGACTCTGAACTTAAGTGAAATAATGTTTCATCAGCAACAGGCTGAACTCGGAATTGAGTAATTATAGTGCTAACAGCTATTCTAACTACTTAAAGCCATAAGCAGCACACAGACTGACTTAAGGTACAGAATGATTTAACACAGAATCACTGAAACAGTACAATTATAACGAACGGTAACTTTTTTGGATTTAACATAATAAAGCATCTGTTACACTAATTTTAAATATGGCAGTTTAACTGTGGCCAATCTAATTTCTTGGGGGGGGGGGGGGGGAGGGGGAAGAGAGATGAAGCTGATAAAGCTGAATATAGGTGATAGTGAAGCAGTATGAAGGCCTGATCTTTTCATTAATTCCCTTCCAGCCAACAATAAGCAGCATGTCTTATTTATTCGTGACTCTAGATGTTTACAACACATAATTTCAAGTCAGAGCTGATAAAAATGTACTGCAGATATCCAGCCAGAGCAAACACCACCAGTTCCCACATTCCTTCTGATTTCCCTCCCCATTTATCCCACCGTGTAGAGACAACTGCAGAGGCAGCACAGAGGAGACAGGACTGCATTCCTCCTCCCAACTACTACTAATCTCAATTTCTCTTTAGTAGAGTACTGCTTTGGAGCTACTGCACTCAAATTGCAGGAAGATGTAGGGAAAAGCAAATCCTGAAGAGTTTTGGTCCTACGTGTTAGCAGCAGGGGTCCCAAGATTTCCCCTGCTCCTCTCCACAACCACCATGCTGTGGAAAAGACTCTCAAGCACAAGTTTAGTCCTTTCAATAGATCAAATTTAAGAGCAAAAGCAGGTGGTAGCAGAAAATAGAATCTGACTTCAGTACAAATCCCTTGAGAAGGTGCTAGCCCCCCACCCAAAACAGAAGTACTACAATGCTAACATTGGCAGTGTTACAAGACAGACACGAGCAATCACAGAAAGTCATTTAATACGCAAATCAGCACATTACATCTATGACAGGTTAAGTGTGATGTTCTCCCATCATTATTGTATAGACCAAACAATCAGCAGAATTGGTCATGTTTCCTAGCTTTAAATTGTAAGAACCATATGCTTCTTTCTAAGTAGAGTCAGACATCAAAACAGCTTTGATACCGCGTTTCTTATTCAGACAGCTGTACCGCAGCTCTTGGGAATTCATTTGAGCTTACTGCAATACTGGACATTGAGGTGGCAGGGAGAAAAGCAACAGTATAATTCTTCTTCACTATGTTAAACTCTCTTAACCCATGACACCTCTGAGGAGATAGGTGTGTCTGCTCCCCCGGGCACACAGATTAGGTATTTCTGGAGTTCGTCAGCACTGTTACTGTTTTTCAGGCTTGGGCTCTTTCTGGAACAACCAAGACAGTTCTTCCAGTCAAACAGAAAAACGCTCCCCCAAAAGGAGCTGGAAGAGGCAGTAACCACTTCCCAAGCTGAAATGCTCAAAGTGTCACACAGTCCACGCTGATGGATGGTACCCAGTTCACATTTTGAAATGGATGCCTGATTTGACAGAAAGGGGCGGTACAGAGACAGAAGAATGACTTGCCAAGTCCACTTCCTGTTCTCTCATTCATTTAGCAAATTCCTTTAATTCCTGCCTTAAACTGCATGTTCAGAGACGGCTGTTCTCTCACTCCATTTACAACCCTCCCTCACCACCAGTAAGGAAACAGATAAACCGGTTTGTCTGTGCTGCATCCATTAGTCATGGATCTTTTCCAACGCTGGCATTATAGCTTTCACATGCTGTTAAGAACAGAACTATGTCAGGTTTAGGGAAGGTTGTGTTTTGTTTTTTTTTTAATATTGTTATGTTTGGAAGGAGGGGGCTGTGCAGCTTCCAAGTCCAAATGGTTTCTTGCACCTCATCTCACCAATTTCCTCCCAGTTCGCAGCTGCACAGAAAGAGGTTCCCAGGAGGCTCTGCGATCCGGAGACTGATGGTCGTTTAGGTAAAAGAGAAAAACCTCGATCCCTCTGCAAGATTAAGGCTCCCACCTAAGCTGAGGCGGGGGAGCCCCGCGGTGCCCGGGCCGAGCAGCCCGGCCCCGGCCCAGCGCCTCCCCCTCCCCGGAGCGGGAGGTCCCTCAGGCGGCGAGTGACTCTGCACAAATCGCGGCCGCTCCGCACGCCGCGGAGAGGCAGCCCGGGGGATGGACGAGCGGAGGGACGGAGGCAGCAGCCCGGGAGCCCGCACCGGGGGCGGGCTCGGCCCCGCGCGCCTTCCCGCGGCGCCCTGCGGGACGGCGGCCCCGCACCGGAGGGGAGGGAAGGAGAGGTCCCCCCCGCCACAGCGGCCGCAGGAGCCGCCCCCGCCCCTCCCCGCGCCCCCAGACCCCGCTAGGCCACGGCCCCCCCCTTCTCCGAGGGACAGGGTGAGGCAGAGGAGGGGGAGCCCCGTCCCTGCGCCCCCACCGCCCCCCTCCGCTCACCTGGAAATGCTCCTGGAAACGAATGGGCAGTATCTGGGCCATGGCTGGGGGCGAGCTCCCCGGGGCAGGGGCGCGGGGCAGGGGCCGGCGGCGGCAGCGGGGCAGGCGCCGCTGCACCCCACACGGCGGCGGGGAGGAGGAGGGGAGGGGGAGGCGGCGCAGGCGCAGTGCCCTCGCTGGGATGGCGCCCCGGCGGGCTCGCCTCCCTTTTCTGCCTCAGCTCGGGGCCGCTCACTCCGGCTGCGGGATCACTCCGCACCTCATCAGCCTGCCAGGGTCTCCAAATAGTCCCTCCCCTCCCGGCGCGTCTTCTCCCGCCCCATCGTCCCCGTCTCTCGCCCGCCCTCGCCCCCCGCCGCCTGCCGCTCCCCTGCCGCTGCGTGGCAGGGCTGGGGAGGGGGCTCCGGCGGAGGGGGGGGCTTCCCCCGCCCCGGCTGCGGCCAGCGGAGAGGGGCGGGAGGGGCTGTCAGCTCCCAGGTATCCTTCCGCCGCTGCCACACGCGCTCACGTGACGCGGCCCCCTCCCCGGCTCCCCACGGCGGCGGGCGAGCGCCCGGGTCCCTCACGGCCCTTCCCCGCCGGCCGCCTGGCACGGACCCCTCGTCAGCTCCTCCCCAGCCCCGCCGCTCCCTTCCCGCCGGGCCCCACAGCAGGGCGGAGGTGCCGGGGGTGATGCTCCCCTCAGGGCTCCGGGGCTCCCGCCGCGGGTGAGGAGAAGGGCAGGGGACTCCCAGGGCTGCCCCGCCGCCCGGCTGCGGCCCTTGGTAGGCACTGAAGGGCGGGAGCAGCCCCGCTGCCTGTGCCTGCGGGCCCCGCGGCCTGCCCCTGCACCTGCCGTCGCGGCTGGTTGTGGCAGGGAGCGGCTCTCCTCCTCCTCGGGGTGGACACCGGCTCGTCCTGGCCGAGGACGCGTGGCCTTTGACCGTCATGGCCCCCGCTGGGGGCAGCCACCGCTTCTCAGCGGCCCCTGGGAGCCCCAAGGCGCTCCGCCGGTGCCTGGGTCTGGCTCGGTCCGACGGCGTGGCTGCCCACGGCCCCGGGTCCACTGACAAATCGTAGCAGTGCGTGGGCTTTGCTACCTACTGCCATGCCCGAAGGTAGGTGAGGAGTTTTATGACAGGTTATCAGATATGTTTGAAAAGCCATCCTGCTGTTCTGCCCTGTGGAGTTTCTAAATGGAAATAGGGTTCCTTCCCCAGAGAGTTGACATCATAAATTGGAAAGTTGTTGAATAACCAAGAAGTGGAGGGTCCAACATGCAAGAGGTAATCAACACCTTCTTTTTTTTACCCTCACTCCTAGTCAGTCCATTAGCATCATATGGGGGAGGTGAAGGTAACGTTACTGCTATTATGTTTCTCCTAAATTACAGTAATCCTTCGAGATGGAAGCTGATGGCTGCAGTGTTGCGAGCTCCATCAGTTTTATCCGGAGCATCGTGTTGTTCACATTTTCCCACAGAGCCCAGCTCTGGGAAACACAAGATTACAGGAGAATCTCTGATTTAATTTTTTATAAATGAGTTTCTCATGCTGTGCATTGCAAAGGGAAGCTGAAAAAGGGACCCCTGAAGGCTCAAAACCAGAAGGCAGATTAAAACTATTCCAAATACATTACAATTTAAAACCTCATTATTTTTACTTAACCTCATTCAGTTTAATCCATGGAGCTGGGAATTACCAAAACGGGGTTAGGTTTTGAAAGGAATCATAGGCATGGCTCTGCTGAGACACCTTGGATCCTACTGGCACGCACAATCACAGGTTGCAGCCATGGGGACGCATTTGCCATCCGCGGGCGATCTGAAAGTCTACAGCTGGGCTGAGGGAGCCCTGCACAGCCCATTGATCAGGTGGCAGAAGGTGCTGGGACTGAGGTGCCGCTAAAGCCCCATCCCTCAGGAAATCTGGGATCTATAGCTTTCCCCAGAGGACTCAAGATTGGGGTTACACACCGAGGTTTGTTCTCTCAAAAGCGAGCAAAAATGGGGTGAGTTGGAGACAACTTTTCTTTACATGGTCTCAAAAGGGGTTTGAGCAGCATCTACGCCGTGGGTTTGTTGGGAGCAGTTTATTTATGGCGGGTTAGCTATACCAATTTCTAAATGAGCGCAAGTCAATAGTGCTGCAGAGGCAAGACCATCAGTGAGACATCAGGACATGATCTGTCACCAGCCCTTTTCAGCGTAATTAACTTGTTCTGTGTTTGCCTTTGTCAACTGCTCTCCTTCACTGTCACTTTATGGATACTAATTATTTATATCCAGAGCTCCAATTGCTAGCTTTTGCTTTCTAATTTATATCTAACTAGCTCTGTTTAAAAAAAAAAAGAGCCATAGACTTTCATCACTTATTTCACAAATGAAGTAGGACCTCTTAAGTAATGTGCATGGTTATAGGATATATATTTTTACATCATTTATATTTTAAAGAAAATTGTGACAAAAAAACCCAACAGGTTTGTCTCAGACATTTTTATGAGCAAGAATTACAAATGCACAAAAATCACTGTGTGCTCTGTGCTCTTAGAAGTCTGTCACTAAACTGCTGACATGAACTAGAGGGATTGCTGGCTAAGGAAATCAAGGCTCTTTTAAAGTATAATTAAAATCAAAGGTCTGTTACATTTCTTCAACCCAATTTTAGTAACATCCCCACTTCATGCCCACTCCCAGCTGGCCAGATCCTAATTACAACATCCCATAACTTCTGTATTATAAAAAGCATCTCACTTCATGTAAAAGTGCCCTGGCACACTTTTGTCCGCTGATGTCCTTCTCACTTGTACCTTCTTTACACTGTTCTGTGTTTAAATACACCTGGCTTTGCTGATCACAAGGCTTAGATTCTTCGCAAGCGTGATCAGCTCTGAAGAGCTAGCTGATGGTGTTTGAAATTTTAACACAAATAAAAAAATGGGAAAAGTATTTTGTCATCTTTTCTCCACTTCGCGACTAGCTGAGCTTCCATAGCTAAAGAAATTGACCTCTGTACAGTCAGCTGCATGCACGGGTGTTTTAACTGAGTCTTTTAACCTTGTTTTCTGTATTTAGTTTGGGATCTCTCAATGGAAAGGCACTACTGGCCTTACTTAAGGTATTTCTCCTTCTATTTCTCTCTTCTATTAAAAGGAAATGTAAAGGGTCTCAAGTCGCTAAATGTTTGCTATGCTAGTACCCCTCTGATTAGCTAACTGCTGCTCTCTTGCTCCTCTGTAAAAGGCAGAGCCACAGCACGTAGCAGCTGAGAAGGGTGTAATCCCTCACAATCCTTTAACAACGCAACTGGAAAAGCTCCTGGTAAATGTTTTTCTATTTTTTCAGAGGTTGCTCTCCTCCAGATGTTTGGTTTTCTGGCTCCTCCTATGGATGGCAGCCTGATGCTCTTTTTCAGTATTTGAGAACAGCCCTGAGAAGAGCTGCATTTTTGCCTTGGAGGGGCTGTTATTTACATGGAAAAATGTTACATGTATTGTGCATCTTCCTAGTCTTCTTCCCACAGAATCAGCCAAGGAAGTCTCACTGGAAAAGCAATGTGCATTTCTCTTAAGTGTTCCTCTTGGAGTCTTGCTCCACAACATCAGTTCAAATCACCGTTTAACTATGAAAGTTTTCAATTTGCAAATGTTTGGCCACTTTACTGTTTTGATTTAAAAAAAAATAAAAAGGCACTAGCACATATTCTGGCCTCTATGAGAGAGAATCCACTTGCTGACAGTGGGAGACCTGCGTGAGCGTGAGCAAGAAAAGCTCCAAGTGACAGGGAGTCTGCGGGTTGGACTTGCGCGTCCTTGCGGCCGACCACTACAAACTGCTGGGGAGCTGATGTGTGTGGCAGAGCACTGAACGCAGAATGTTTGATCCCCATCTGTTCCCAGCTGTATGCTGACTGGCACTGCCTGAACGCCAATGTTTTGCCTGACAGATAAATGCAAACCTTAGGAACGCTGCATCAGCAGTCACAACATGAAGATGTTGTGGTTCGGCAAAAAGAGTGTCACAACAACTCCGAAAGTTCTGATTTGGCCTCTCACGGAGAAAAGGGACATTTTGTGCATCTCGAGGTCCTCACTGACTGCCCTGTTTGCTTCAGGATCCAGTTTGAAATTGTACTCCTTGTTTTTCAAACCACACCCTCACTCCTTGGACTTCTTTCCAGCTTGTCTCCTGGAGACGGTGGAGCCCTCCCCTTTCCTCCCATATGTCTCTTCTCTTCTCCTTCCAACAGGCTCCTCACTGCTGAGTCAAGAACTGTCTCCTCTCGCTGTCTCCCATCCAGAACTGACTCCTTGTATGTGTCCCACAGTCATTCTCCATTTTAGTGCAAAATTCCATCCAAATAATGTTCTTTTTCCCCTGAAATTTGGTTTTCCTTTTCCTATCTGTTCTTCTTATTGAACACATAACTCTGGGACATACAAAGCACTCTGAGGCTCTGATCAGTTTCTTCTGTGGTTTTTGTAAGTCATTGTGCAAGCTCCTGAGAACAGACTGGTAAAAATTGTAATATTTTTGAAAAAATGATTTGAAATATGAAGATTCTGTTGCAGAGTTGTTCAATATGTAACTGTTTAATGTTTAAATTCTCTCTAGTTCATTCTCTGGCAGAAGAATGTCGTTGCACTTGCTTAGCATTTAAAGGAAATCCCCTGTTATGGTGTTGGCATGTTCTTGATAAAGGTCACTTTATGAATTTAGTTTGGTGTGTGAAGCCCCATCCTGTATTCCCTGTGCATGGAAAGCTCTGCTGGAGGTGATAGATTCTGATGGCATTTAATGTCAAAACGAACAGAAGTGTCTAGAGGCAGTAGCAGTGCAGGCTGGAGGTCTTTAGATTCCCCACAGAGCTACTGCCATGATGATACATAATTTACTTGTAACCTGCAAACAATATGTCTGTCTTTCCTCCCAGAAGCATTTCCAGTTAAAGAAGCCATTTCTGCCCGTCTCTGTGCAGCGCGCTGGCATTCATGCTCTCTGTGCATTCATACCGTCATTTGCTTCTCTTCTGGACACTTGTGTTCTCCAGGGTTTGCAGCACAGATGCTGAATTACTTGCACGGCAGTATATGGCTGAAATCGCAACTCCTCCAGCCCAGCCTTGTAAAAACAGAGGTCTACAGTCAGTGACGCAAAGCCGAATAAAGGGCATGGGAGTCAACGTCTGCCTTCAAAATTATGACAGATGGGTCAGGGCTGCTTGCTACGTCAACCTTTTTAGAAGCTGAATTCCTCCAGAGTGTTTTCTCTGGCAGCTCATCCGTCAAGTGGATAGAGGGTGAACATGTTCTTTGAAAATACAAGTAATAGAAAGAAATGAGGTAGTTAATATAAATCAAGTGTGCATCTATTGCTAATTTCACTTGTTCTGGAATTACAGAAACCAAGCTACACTTAGAAATAGACCGAGTAAAATCTTAGCCAAATGGTCTGAGTGGTTAAATACCATTTAGGAGCATAACTAGTAAGTGTGTGTAAATAGGATATGAGAATAAAAGGCTGGAAAGGACCTGAAGGGGTCTTATGGTTATTACCTCTGTCCTACAGCAAGACTGAATGTGCCAGTGTTTTCTAATTGCAGATTAACAGGGTGATTTCGGAAATGCTGAATGCCTTTTAGCTATTTCCTTTGTAATAGACCCTTGACAGGGAAACCTCAGTGTTCATTTTCTTAACATTATGATATTATCCAGGAAATAGAATAAACCCAAGAAAAGCAGAAACCCCATTACATTTTAGCATGTAGTAGTAAACCATACAGATGGTAAACAGACACTTAATTTTCTATAGGGCCTTTGCATTATAATTCCCATTCTCTTAGTCCTGGAAAGAAGCACTCCCTAAATTCCTAAGCGATTAATTCCCCCCATCCCCAGAAGGAAATAAGTCTTTTATGACTATGCTTTCCCTATGTTTGCCTGTTTCCTTTTCCCCACTATAGTAAGTTTTGAGACCATTAGCCAAATTCAGCCATATGTGATGGAGAGGAATAAGCTCAAAGATACCAGATTTCTGTGGGTTTCATGAAAATGGGCAGCCAGAGGGTAGAGAGAAACTTTTATTTAGAAGGAATGGCTGAAGTAGGAGTTCAGTCCTTACTGGCAAATCTATGAAGCAATCACCCCAAATCATGTGAAAAAAAATCTTTGACCGAGTTCTGCACCTTCATGAATTAGTTCTATTGTTCATGAAATATTTTTGTTCCCTTTCTTTATGCCCAAATTTCTGCTTTTGTATGAATCTGTACCTTTGTCTGCATTAACCTCAAAGATAGGTTCAGAAATCCCCTCCTGAAAACACCATTATTTCCTGAACTATGTTCTCCCCTTTAAAACCAGGTTTTTATTAGACCATGTAATGCTATTTTCTGACAGCTTGTAGGATTTCAGGAAGCTGAAGATAAAAGTCACCCTTATTTTCTTACTCACGCTCGGCTTTCTCTGTCTTGAATTGTTTGTGGAACAGGTTTTAATGGAAGTTCTCTGCATTTCACGGTTCTTAATGACATATATAACCTGTATGTAACCGACTGGCTTTTCCGGAACTTCAGTCTTAACTAGAATTTTCGAGACACAAAGACAACACAAAGATGTTTTCCAGGGAGGTTCAACAACCATACATGTTCGCTACCTTTTAGATTTTTGAGAAGAAAGCGAGACGGCCGAGCTAGAATAAAATGTAGGTAAGCAAGCACAGACTTGCATGCTCAGAGTCCTCATAATGAAATATCTAAATTACCTTTAAAAAAAATCCTACCAGTGCTAGCAGAAGCAATGCATAAGCACTTTTGCTACCCTGTTGCTGGAATGAATTGAGATGACACAAGATTAAGATGGCTGTGCCCCTTTGTGCCAGTGCTTTCAGTGTAAGTGATACTACTGGTATGGGGGATGTTAAATAAAGGGAGAAAACCTCTTGTGCAGAGGCAGCCTTAACAAGCACCAGAGGGAATTTACAATCCTAGCTTTTTAGAGTATAGTTAATCTTTTTAGAAATACCCATCTTCTTAGGAAGATCTTCCTGAATTTAAAGAGTATTTGGTACTTCCTGCTTTTCTAAAGGTCTGAGAGGTAACCCTGCAACATAAAAAAGTGACATCAATTTTTGTCAAACTGCTGTTCCAGATATATGGAGTATATGAAGCAAACGAAAAAATGAAAGGGGAAGCATACAAAGTGCAAGTTGAACCATTTATTTAGCATTTTGTGGTCACATTTCTTTGCAGATCGTTGGTCCTCATCATGGAAAAATGTGATCTAATAAAGTACTAGGTTCAAAAAGAATACATGAGGTCCAGTTATGCAGTAGCTTTTAGTTGCCTCCCTCTTCCTGCACCACACAATACTGCATCCAGGAAGCAAAGGAATGATTTCTAGTCCCAGTTGTCAGAGTTTTCCCTCCCATCCTCGCTCTTCACAAGTAATTTGCTCTGACTCAGCCAGAGCCTAGGGTGAAAACATTTGAAATTCTGGGTCGAGTAAGGCTCTCTAGCCAGCGCACATCAGAAGTGAGTTGTCTGGGTGTGTTTCCATCCATTTCCATTTCATGAAGTCTGAAACAGAACTGTTAATAATAATAAGCAGCTCTTTTGTTTCTTTGGTTATGCTGGAAGAGGAGAACTAAAGAATTGAAAGAAACCAGTTTAGTGTTAAGAAATACCCACTTCCATGGGCCCTCCCAAAGATCCTTCAGTATCTGCATGTTTCTCTTCTACCTCAGAATGACTGAGGCAGCACATGGGTTGCCTGATGCAACAACTATGTTCAGTTAATGTATATTGCCAAGTTTGTGTCTGCAAACAGGAATGGATGTGCTATGTCTGGGCTGTGACCGATCACACTCATTCACAAAGCAAGCGAACAAACAGCTGTATCAATGTCTGGTAGAATACAGGAAACTGTCTCAAGCTTTTTGATCAATTATTCCAAAACAAGGATGGTCAAATACAGGCCATAGGCTTAAAACACAGCCTGAATCCACCCTCGTTTGTAATATAAAGTAAAACATTTTGGGATGGTCTGTCCCTTCCCAGTCCGCCCACTCTTGTCAAAAAATGATGCGGTTGGATTTGCTGGTGATCCCAAGATTCTGGTAAGCTATCGGCATGCTCCTGTGGTTAGTCAGGGCTTCCCGATTTGTTTCACTGGGGTGTTACCTCCTCAGCTGTTGGGTTACGAAGCAACAAGGCAGCGTTTATTATACTGCTTATCGCAGATACCACTTCCTCTCTATTCCTCTCCATTCATAGTTACATGTGACATGCAGTATTATTTTCAGCTATATTTGGCTTGCATGTAATCCAACTTTCCAGCTCCTCTCTGTATTATGTAAATACAACAGCAGGGAGAAGCCGCCTTTTGTCCCCTGGTGCCAGGAGGATATGCTGAACATCAACATGGACACGTTCCTGAAGACCAAACTGTTTTCTAGAAGTCTGCTCACATATTTCATAATCCATCTGTTTTCTGTAGCATGCAGTTATTTAAAGCAACAAAGTTCACTTCAGAGACATTGTACAGTAGCTGCTGTTTATGTTGATATTTCTGATGAGGTTCAATATTGTCTATTTTCTACTACATCTCAACACTGCCTTTAATTGCCTCTTTCCACCAGATTTACATATTATCCCTCCCGGCTGTTCACACACAGACTTTCCTTCACTTGGCAATCTTCCAGTCGCTCCATACTGCAGACAGAGGTACTAAAACAGCAGAGCAGTTGACAAGAGTCAAAATAAAACTGCATTATGTTATACTACGTGGCCTACAGATGACTGAACAATTAAACAACAGAGCATCTGGGGCTGTCACCAGAAGTTCTCTTCCTTCTCTCAAGACTCTTCATTTTAAGAACTTTTTAGGCAGGTATGTAACAAGGTTGTAGAAGCTTAACAAATGTCTCTTTAAATGTTATCCAATTCCATTATTTATCACTACTCCAAGGAAGGGTAAGTCAGAATTAAGGATTCTCTCAAATACCAAATGAAAATTGTTTTTACAGGAATTGGCTTTCTAATCCTGACACGCGAGACACCTGGGGAAGCAGAGACATTCCCTGGAGATTCACACAGATCAGCAGCACAGCCAGACTGACTCAGCAATACATCCACACGTGCCTAACTGCAAAGATGTAAGGAAGCTTAATGGTTTTAATGTGACACAACATAAATACGCGCCTATCTCCTAAGTAAGTACATTCTTGAATTAAGGCTCTAGTTTCTTGCCTTCTAATGGACCTGAACCCACCGCTCTGTCACTGCCACTAGCTGCTGGTGTCCAACAGTACATGGAAACTGGCACCGCGCTGCTGTATCCCACAGGGAAGAGCTGCTTTGGTTGTGGTGTTCATCTTGCCTCACTCACGTACCGGTGAAGCCCTCAGGCTTCTGGCAGGCTGCCACTGAAAACCCAGCATAGTGCACATTCACTTGAGTGGGGAATAAGGCCTCAATATTGCATTTCAAACACTGATTGGTAAAACAGGCAATTAAAAAAAAAAAGTGTTTATTTAGCTTATGGAGATTGCAGAAAACTGCTCCAGAAATTCAAAGCTAGAGATGCTAGAGCAGTCAGGTACATCAGATTCCTAAGAATGAGCTTCCATCCCATCACCTTCAGCTGCAAAGATGAGTCTGACCGCACTTTCTCAGACACCACGCTGGACAAGCATTTGAAACGCAGTTCAACAAAAAGCCATTCAAAAGGGTCAAGAGCAAGGATTCAGGCAATAAAGTAAACACCTGGAGATGGAAAAATCCTTCTCCATTTTTCCTCCCACATGTTTTGGAATCATTGTGCCAGGAAATTATTAAATCACACAAATTTCAATAATGAATGCGTTGCTTGGGTGGTACATGAAATTTCTGAGGGATATGGCTAAGAAAAATAAAAACTTTTCAAAGTCAGTAGTGATGAAAGATCAGATAGAAGAGCTAGACTACAACTCGTACGGACTTCTGAAACCAGTATTGGTATGGGAGGATATTCCCAATCAATACAAGTCAGCATTGAGAGGAAGCCTGTGCATAAAGAGCAGAGGAATCTATTTAATATTTTTCTGCTGTAATTCAGCACAAAGGTTACCTGTGATATTTTTGCTTAACTGGGAAGACACTGCCACCTAATTAGGAGAGGGAGAAAGCAGACCCACTAAAGCACTTGTGTATCTAGAAGGCCACTTTTATGTCTTTTGAGAACAAGGCTACTTTTGTGATGCCACAAATGCCAGTTTGTAGCATACTAAGAGTTGTTCCATGGCTTAATAAAGTTGGTGCATTGCTCACAGGCCCTTGACAAGCTAGTTTTCTCGCCTGCACTTTGCTTAATGTTGCAGTTCAGTTTTAATTCTTTAGATCTTGCTAAACATGTACCAACACAAATTAACCCATCACTGAATTACTGCAACTGTGTCTTTTAGGAAAGAACATCCTTCTCTCCATACTGCAGTACACTATGTTCTAATTAATATTTTCAATCTGGCTCAGTCATGACTGAACACGGAGCGTGCGGAGGAGAAATGGGAGGCAGCAGCCGGCAGGCTGGCCATAGCGAAGCAGGCCGCTGCACTGTCACTGACCGCGCTTGTGTTGTCATTCTGAGCACACGTGGTGAGGTGGGGAGAATTCCAAAGGTGGAAATTGAGGATTAGCACCCGCAAATATTGCTAGCTCCTACCTACACTGTATTACTGCATGCAGCTTTGGGAATGAAAATAAATGCCAGAAACATCAACAGCCTATAACACAACGATGTACGATGAAGCAGATGAAAATGACTCACAGGTCTCCTCTGCAGTGTTGTTAGCAGCCTAGAGATTTTCAGTGCAGAAGGCTGCAGAACTTTGAATCTGGAATTGTGTCAGCCTCCATCAAATTCCTGCCTTTTAAGAATTTTTGGTTTTCCACAAAAGTCAAATTACAAGTAACAAGTCCTCAGACATTCAGTCCTGGTCACCCTGCATACATTACTCTAGGAGGAAAAATACAGGCTGACGCTCTCCCTCCCTCACAAAGTTTTTCCCATGGGCAGGTGGATGCAATTGAGTTTTAACTTTTGCTTTCTTGCATGACAATTTTTTAGCCTTACTATTTATATCATACTGCTGGATTTCTTGGCTGCCTCTCTGCCTAGGCTTCACCCAAAGAGGGAAGGAACATCCTGTCATCGTCATCCAAGAGGACCAGGGGGCAGCGATGTAAACAGATCAGCCAACCCAGACACAAGGCAATGATGAAAATAGGGCAATAAAGTGAAAACTATCAAAACCTGACGTTGAGAGTGTTGGTGTGCAGTAACTTTGTACTGACATGACTGTGCATCTTGCTGGAAGCCAAAGAGCAGACTGCACCAGCACCCTTTTCAGTTGCACAAGGGGAATTCTTGCAGGGATTTTTCTTCAAAGGCACCCAAACGCACTAGCCAGTAAACACCATCTGGCCAACAAACATTAGAGGCAAACAAACACTGGGGTTGCACAGAAATTCTAAGAGAAATCCGGGGCTCAAATCTTAGGGCAAGTCGGATTTTAGTACCTACAGAATTTGACCTCAATTAGGACTAGCAAAATTAGTACAGTGATGAGAATGTATTGAAGAAAAGCTCTTCCATTAGCTATTTCTTTCCCATAGGATGGAGAGTGGGTGAATTTTAAGGATGAAAGAACAAGGAAGAAATTGGGAAAGACATAGGAAACATTCAGTGAGACAAAGCAAACTTTGATGAATAACTTGGTTGAGTAGGGAGAGACTACAAGAAAAGAATAAAGAGCCTAGACTTTGCCTATTTTATAAAATATGTAATGTCAGTAAGAAATTTTGTGAAGTAAAACCAAAGGAAAATAATTAAACCATGTAATTTTTCCCTAACATGCCTATTCTTAAGTTACAGACTTTTTTGAGCAGCATCTCTCACTCCATAGGGCTGTCAGCACTTGACACACACACTCCAAACTGTATTGTTTTCTTTCTACACTGAAGGGTTAATACATACAGCATGGCCTTGGCAGCATGCTTCAGACTCTTGCTGCCCTAGCTGACCCTGGGAGCCTGAGACACACACAGGAGCTGAGCAAAGGTTTCTTCCTCCAAGCGACAGAAATTCATGGGGCTTTTCAGAGTGCTGACCTGCAGGCAGAGCTCGCTGTTGGCACATGACTGCTATCCATTAACAGAAAGAACAGATTTACAATTAACATGGAGGAAAAAGAAGGCTCATCTAGAAGGAAGATGTCAAGGAGGTCCATTGTTTTCCCCAGAATACCCACAGCCAGAGCTGGAAGCCCATTTTCTAGAACATTGGGCCTCGCCAACAGCAAAATCCATCAAGACTTTTTATAGCTGAGGCAGGACTCCAAAGTCACTGTGTTTAGAAAACCCTGTCTGGCATTCAGGGATCTTCCCAATTTGGCAGTCTGTTTATTCTGGGGGCACCTCCCTGCTTTCTTTCAAGCCAGCCTTACCAAGCCTTCAGTTCTGGCCCCGATGAAGTTGTTCTTCATATTTTCCCATTTTGGGAATATGCAATATATTTATTTGGAAGCAAACAAACCAACCAACCACCAACCAAAACAAAATGAAAACTGTAGCACTCGCTCCTAAAACCAAACCTCTTTCCAGAGGCAGGGGAACAGGAAAGAGGCAGGCAGAAGCATGGGCGTCCTTCATTCCAACAGCACCTGCTCCACACGGTTTTATGCACTGGCATGAGCATCTTTTACCTCCACTTCCCTCTTATTTTCTGGAAAGGCAGGGACTGCATTGTAAGCAAGGAAGTCCTTGAGGAAACACAAAGGGTTGAAATGCCTGACCAGCCATAAACAAACAGATTTGTGTGAAATTCTTCTGAGACTCAGAAACTGATTCTCCATGCAAGCAGAGCAAGCCAATAATATTCCTAGCAGAGATCCAGAATCCACTGCACTGCTCCATTCTCTACCATCCTCCACTGTGCAGTTCACGTTATTTTGATTTTTCTATATGCAACAATAAAGTGCAGAGATGGAAGAGCTCTCAATTCCCAGTTGTTGAAGAACTCAGCACAAAGGCAGCAAAACAAAGTTACCTGAATTTTAAAAGCCCTGTCAATCTCTAGCACTTCGACTTTCCCTTTTCAGAGCTTTTGCAACAGCGCTTCTGAATCTCTGCTTTACGGTACCAAACAAAATTAAACTCTACTACAAAAAAATTCAGAAGCCAAGTTCCTCCCCTCATACACAGATAAGAATCTACCTGAAGGTCAGGACAGTCAGAAGTTTTCTGCTATCACCAAATTTGGGACCACACAGGAATATTACAGAACTGTTGGCTTTAAATTTTCAAGATGGTACATTTTTTTTTTGCCTTACTCCTGTTCCCCGTCTTGTTCATGCATACATCCAGTTTATGATATTCCAAGCACTATGGCAAGATCACTTTTCAAGCAACATCTTGAATTATTTGATCATCACAAGCTAAAGTTATGCAAAAATAAATGCCTGTTTGCATTCTTCTTTCAGGATCTAACAGAATCTACTTGAGTCCAGCAGAAATGCAATACCCTCTTTTTACTCTCACAAAACAAACCCCACCAGCTGCAAAATTATTTCCATTCTGGCACAAACTTAGTAGAGTAGGTCCAGCATTTTAACAGATCTTAAGGGAAAGAAGCATCAATTAAGTTGTAATCAAAGAATTTAAGGAAATAAATGCAAAATCTCTCCATTAACAATAAGCACCTTTATTGACCATCTTACCATTCCACACCCATTTCATTCAATCTCCTAAATTGCTGAACTACAGTCCAGTTTAGCATTTAAATAAAAGAAAAAGAGATCTCAATTTTACCTGTATAAAAAGTGTTATGCCTGGGTGGTACAGAATTAAAGTACTATTTAAAAAAGCCAGAGACACAAATAATCACCACCTGTGATTTTGAACATTAAGCCCCGTACAGTTCAAAGTCAAAATTAGCACATATCCTCCATATGATGTTATGCTTGTAAAAATGCCTACAAAAATCTGTTTGTTCAGAAGGCAGAGTGGTTGGAAAGTATTTTCTATTTCACCATTTAACAAATGACATCACTTCACAAAAACTATGAGGCAGCAAAGTATTTCAGATAAATTTCACACAAACCCCTGACACCACAGAGTGCCAACAGAGTTCAGCACAGCAGCAAATCTTTGCAGTACAGACTAAAATTCAGCTACGCATCATTCATTACAATATTTAATTCAATGCTCAGGAAATTTAAAAAAATCAAATACACCTAGGAATCTAACAGTCAGACATGGGTTATTCCCACTTTTTTTTTTCCTTGCTGTTTTCAGAGTAGGACTTCTTATATCTATGTTACAAAGGGTGCTGCTTCCCGGTGTTTAAAACCTCTTCAAAATTTATTAGCAAGCTTTGAGAAGCAAGAAAATTGCCTTTTATAAAGATGACTTAAAATATTTGCTAAATCATTTAACTTAAGTTAGCGCTTGAGTATAAATTAAATTTCTTCTGAAAGTCCTATACCCTACACAAGGTAAGTTTTTCAACAGTATGCAAGAAGAAATAAAACTATCTCAGGAAATATTAAGAAAAGCTACTGAAATAAGTCCTTCATAACACATGCAAAGTGACATGTCCTGGAAAGGCAAAAACTGGGTTTTTTCCTTTAGATTTCCCCTTTCTGCAGGATATAAAGTTACTCTAACAAGCAAAAAAGTTCATCACTATTACAAAATAGTGTTGTCTCCATGTCAGGCTTAAGTTCTTTATCAGCTTAAATCATCGGTATGAAAGCTGAGAAAGGGAACTCAGTTCATAGCAGAAATTAATTTATACCCATGCACAATCTTTTTTCCCCACAAAAGAAATCCAGTGTGGGAAATAATCCTTTAAAACAAGGCCATTAAAACAAATCAAAACAATAATAAATACAGGAGGAAAGCCTAAGCAAACAGACGTACATTACTGAGACAGTGAATGGGTTGCTAAAAGAGATGAGAGGTTAGATTTCTGTAGGACTTCCACGTGGCAGAGATGCTGGTTTTCTACTCTGCTTGGATAACAAAGCAGAAATAGGGTGGGGGTTTTTTATTGCCCTTCCCTGCCTGCGTTTTTCAAGGCATCAGAGATATCCAGGACACAGTAACATTTCATAAGGCCATACAACTCAACAGTTGACCAAAAACTTGAGTTCGTTTTGTGAATTTAGATAAAAAAAATGGAATAGCTTACATTGGAAAGGCAACACACTTCACTCAAATCAACAGAGATTTTTGCTTGGATTCAAGCTCCACGTTTGTTATTGCACACAACACAACTCAATCCTCCAGCTGTTTTTCTTCCATTAACCGTAACTTCGTAGACGAAGTCTCAGGGTACATCCCAGTTACCAAAGCCTGCCTGCCTTTGGAAGAAATATGGTTGTGAAATAGTTGCCTACAGGTGAAGGCAGATTCCAGTGTCATTAATTACCATGCAATTTGTTGGTATTCTCTGTTCCTGAAAGAATTTATGCATCCTTTCTAAGATGCAAGTGTTTCTGTTAACCAGCACTGGGGTAAGAAAAAAATGTAATCATTTCACCCTTTTTATTAAAAGGAGAAACTCAAGTAAGAAACTAGAACAGGCATAAGCAAAATTTCAATCTTCCTTCATTGAGGTACCAAACATTTTGAAAACTAATGATTGTATCATTTACTAATAAATGAATGAAGCATCTTGAGACACCAAATAATATCATTCATAAATATTCCAACAGAGTAAGAGAGAATTAATCATGGTATACACCCAAAATTTAGGTGATACATTGATATTAATAAAGTTTTCTATGGTTCTAAATGAGCATAAATGACAAAGTAAAAATTAAAAAGCAATTAGAGGTACTCAATAGCTCTTCCAAGTTTTATGTCCCATTTTTTTAGAGACAGAAATCAATGACATCAGTAACATAATATTACCTTAAATCTAATTCACAACTTGACTTTGCTAGCAATCCCAGGAATAATATTTTCTTCCATAATGCCATGTCCAAGAAGTGTAGCTTTTTTAGCGATTTATTTTTCTAAAAGCAAACTTCTCAGGAGACACAGTAAAACAAGGAAGGCTCAAGTTTTCTTTTATGTCCTTAACATTTGGGTGGACTTTGTAGCAAGTGAGCTCAATATAACAAAACCCTTGAAAAAAAGGAAAAGGGAGGGTGGGAATGCGATGTTCATGAAGGACAGAAGGAACACCAAGGTCTTCCTTTAATTCATAAGATAACATGGCCCCAGCTCAAAAAAGCAACTATCTCCTCTTAGCCACTCATTGTCCTTTGCGATAGCAAGCGTTGCAACACTGACACGGGTCCCTGGGCCTCCCCAAACCAAAACATCTTACTTGTTTTCAAGACAGACAGCAAGTTCTCATCATGATGTCTTCAGGCTGGAGCAGAGCTGTAATTACTTTGTTCTACAGTGATACTCACAAATGAATAAAACAAATTGGAAGGCCCAACTTGTATCTGGAAGACTCAAACAGTTTTGAGCTTGTCTTCACTTGCAGGAACTTTTCACACCTGCTAAGCCAATGCAGAAGCATGTGAACCATAGCTGAGCTTCTTAAAAACAGTCACATTGCCTAGGAAAACACAGCATCTTCTGAGTCCCTCGTCACATTTGAATGAGATGTTAAATCACAGAACGATCTATGATCCATTTGTGCAATATTAGACCAACTCTCCATTTCTAAAATGGAAGCTATTTTTCAAATAACCACCTAACTGAATAAGCTGAGAAAGAGCAGAAAAGAAAAAGGAGACGGTAACAACCTCTACAAAAGAATCTTTAAGAGCTCATGTTTAAGTCCTGATTTGTTACCCAAACTTTTTGGGTACTGTCAGTCAACATTTCTTGCAGACCATAAGATACCTTAGAGATCTTTACTGAAAATACTGTAAAGGCAATAGCATTTAGTGACCCAAACACAAACCCCAGTTTGCGGATTTACCATTTGGCAAAAGTCCTCTTAGGAAAGGGAACACGCACAGGGTATTATCATTACTGCATGACACCCTTGATATTTTACAACTTCCACAGAACAGTTCGTTCCTTAAGCCCCAGAAATGCCAGAGAACAGTCACTTTGAATTATTTTTACAGCTGGAAAGCAGCATTTTTTCAGAATTTAAAATAGCTGTAGGTAAACAGAATGAGCAACATTTGTTCTGAACAAAGCAGCATTCTGTTCCCCCTGCCCTCTCCCCAAAACAGGCAAAATGCAGTTCCTTTTCTCATCACAGCTCCCAGGCCAAGGACACTGAAGCTTTGTAGATTGCAAATTCCTCCACGCACATGACGCACAGTTATACAATTGAGCAGGGTATCCAGCACAAAAGCATCTACCAAGTGCTGAGAGATTTTACTCAACATGCACTTTTCCCATATACGTTAAATTTAAGGTATTATGCTGCACTTAAGATTATGCAATTTTAATGACAACAAAATCAATAACATGGGAAGAGAGACAAACAGCTACTGTCCACATTTTTTTAAGAGATCAGTTGAGATAAGACAACCAAGAAGAACTGACACTGGACAAAAAAGATTTCTAAAAATCCTTTAAAGTTGTCGGACTTTTTTATCTGTGCTTTTAATATTGACGTCCAGTGTCTCTACTTTCTTTGTCAGCCGATCCAGCATATCGTCTTGCTCATCTATTTCTGTCTGCAGACCAAGAGCGAGGTTTTTCAGACGACTCAACCCAGAAGACATCTCATCTGTCAACAAAGAGAGGGACTGTAAGGAATCGAAGCGGTATAAAGTATTCTGTTTAAATGGACAGTATCAGGATTCCCTCCTTTCCAAAGCCCTGGGTTAGAAGATGTTCATTACAACTGCTCAGGTCTGAGTGTTCTTCTCCAGTAGTGGAAGCACCAGTATTTTAACACTTCTACTGCCAAAAATAATCACTTCCTTCTTTTTTCCATTACAAGTTAAATACAAATGCTTAAAACCAAATTGAATCTTTATAAAATGACATACCCTGTAATGTGGATTTACTTTTTTTTTAAAAATCGTATTTTATGGAAAATTGGGTACATCTTTTCTCAGCTCAGTATACAAAATATGCTCACTACCTCAGCTGTTTTTCTTTAAACTTCATGCAGCGGTATCGTTAATACACTGAAGATTTAAGCAATTAGTTGTTTAACATAGATGGGAAAATCCCATTTCCAGATTTCTAATTTGGCTACAAGGAAACTCCTTTACTGCATGACTGACTGGTATAAATGCTTCTGAGGCTAGTAAGTTTTGCACTGCTTGGGGGGACAACAAATTTGCTTCCACTAACTCTTAATGCTTGATTATTTCTCTTTGATCTATTCCTTTCCCATTTCTTTCCAATCTCTTCTTTCTAGGTCAGCTAAACAGCGACACGTGTAAGCAAAGAGGCACTTTGTGTATATGCTACAGAACAAAGGAAGAGAAAGTCAGCTGAATGGTTTGGAGGAGTAATAAAACAAATGCAGCAAATTCACAGATTAAATATTTAGTGCCTTTCGATTCTTCTATTTTCTGCAAAACACGTTTATTTCAAAAGCTGTGCATAGTTGTAAAGTCTTTAGGTCCAAACTGATGTACAATTCACTATCCGAGTTTAACTGTCAGCTAAGTGGGATGCAGCTTTCAATGCAGTGGTAAGCTTTACAAAAAGAGGTAGCAAGTACCTATACTGGTATAATCTGGATGTCAGCTTGAAGAATTTTTCCTTTATTAATATTACTAGTACCTGCTTAATAAGATTGTTCAGAATGGATGGATAAGCCTGCTTGTCCCAGTGACATTCCAGTCAACTTACGGATGATTCAAAGAAACATTTTCATATCCTGAATGCGAGTGTTGTGGGATCCTTCAGCACCATTTCCTCATTCGAATGACACAGATTTGCTAGCGTGTTCACATCTGGTAAGTGTTTTTCTTACTGTCAATATACAATCTAAGGGGACTCATGCTTTTACTGTAGGTTTTCTCCCCTGGTCTCTTTGCCTAGGGACAGTTCAAAATCTAACTATTTCTACAGCACAAGCTTGTTGCGGAAGAGTTGAAGTATTAATGCCAATAGCATATCAGTTTCCACAGTAGGTTTATGCTATTCCAGGCATCCTAGCCAGTTTGTTTCCAGCTGGCTTCATGCATTTATAACTCAGATTTGTTATTACTATTTGCAAGCAGTTGACCCAGACATCCCACAGCATTCTATCATTCAAATAATGTACATTTCAATCAAACTATGGATTCTGCTATGTAGATAGTTTTAAAATGCAGAATACAAGCAAATGGGGTTTTTTTATCATCATCAAATTTCACATGTGAACCAAAAAAAGTGTTGATTAGCAATATATTGCTTAGTAATTTTCTCTGGCTTAAGAACCAAAAATTGCAAATTGTATTACATCAAACAGTTTCAATTTTCTCACTCACCTAAGTTGTTATCAATTTTCTGGTGATAAGCTCGCAGGTGTTGGTTCTTTGGATAGGAATCCCTCTGCACTGAAGAAACTAAATCTGCTTTGCTGAAATCATTGTCTGTTAAGAGTATAAAATACAGAATATTAAATAGTAAGAAAGCTAGCAAGAAGAGGTTTTAAAGTTTTAGAAGGGCTGTTAAAAATTAGTCTGACCACAGCTGCCATGTAATCACATAACCCATTAGCAGGAGCAAATGCCATCCAACACCACTGTCTTGAGGGGCACCCCTCAAGATGAAGAATTATTAAGCTAAAATTATTCTCTTTGGGGCTGCCTTTTGTAGTTCTGGTAGGTAGTTGAAAGAAAAAAAGAAAAAAAAAATCAGCCACCCAACCAACAAAGCAGGTAGGTTTGTAACTTTTACCAGCAGTTAGCATTCCCCCAGGTCAAGCCACCAGAGCCCTCTATTGGACAGACTTTTAATACTGTGTGGAGTGGAACAGAGATTAATGTTATCAAAAAGCATTTCTTTACTTACAGAAATAAAACTATAAAGATACCCTGCTGCGTTCTCACTCTTGCTAAACTGAATAATTGAACCTCACTTTAAAAAGGAACAGTTATTTTGTACATAAAAGTCACAACAGACGTTAACGCATTGTGAGAACGGGGAACCAGACCAAACCCTGTACGCTTCCTTGTGTGAAATCAAGCAATGAATTCAGTATGAAGGGTTATAGTCTGTGTTTGAAATAACAAGGAAAACCTATCTGAAAACTATGACAAATTATGGTTAAAAAGGAGAAACTCTGAACATAAGTTAACATTTTGGCAAACATTGCCTGCAAATTGTGTGGACTCTCGGGTATAGTCTCCTCCGTGCAAATATAAGCACTGGACGCTTTTAAAGTCTTTAGTGGATATCCCCCAAAGGAAGGGCTAAATAAAATCTGTGTCCAAGTAAAAAAAAAATCACATCTCCAGTATGGATATAAAGAGTTTTAGGGGAAACAATTCCCTAGAATTCAAAGCCATGAAGGCTGCGACACGCATCTCCAGATGTTAAGCAGCAACTTAAGTCAGCAGCTGGGAAGGAGGAAGGGTCTCTGCCTTCACCACTGTGCAAGTTCGCCTCACGTTGATGATAGACATTCAGCATAAAACAAAGTTAACAAACCTGAATTATCTAGCTTCCTTAAATTTGGATGACTTTCCTGGTATTTTGACTCTTGTTCTTTACTGGACACTATTGCTTCTTTTAATCTAGTAATAAAGAGGATAAAAAGAAAACATTACTATGGACCACAGGCCTCATTCTGAATCTGTTAAACAAGAACGAATTTATACAAGAGCAGCAAATTTGTTAGACCCGATCCAAAATGCTCCTTTAAAATGAACTATTAGCGTTCGTCTTCAGTGAAAGCAGAACTGGTCACTTTAGTGCTGAAAATAGCATATGGGAATTTTGGTATCAAAACCAGAACTGCATCTTCTGTCTTGGAGGCAACCGGTTCCTTTCCTCTAGTGGAAGATGGAGGTGGAAGGGGAGGAGGAAATCAATCCATGCAGCATTACCAGGCTTTACATAAATTTCTCAGCTGAAGAGAGACAAGTACTGTAAGACACAGTAATTTCACAGCAATTGGTTTTTATTTAAAGCTTTTAATAGAAGCTAGAGAAATACACATAATATTTAACTGGAAGGTGTCAATTCCACAAATCCTCATTTTCTGGTAAGACTGACGTGGGCATGACAATTCAGAAGACTCTGAAGACTTACTTGTGCAATTTTGTGTAACTTTGAATTAATTTCCCACAAATATGAAGCTATCCTTACCACTACAAATATAAAAAAAAGTAAAAATATTTCTCTCTGAGTTAAAGGGAAAAGGGAGATGGATACCATCTCAGCAGTTTACTTGACAGAATCAACAGATCCTTTAAGTTCTGATTTTCCAGTGACATTTCAGAGCTGCTGTGGGAGATAAGCCCCAAGTAAAACATTTACTTTACTTACCTACTGTTAGTATAATATTCAGGGGCTCCGTTCTGCTCTGGCTTGCTCTCTGGAGGTTTGGCTTTGAAGTAGTTTACCAAGCCCCCCCAAACACTCTTGATGCTATTTATGTGCCTTTGACTAGTCTTCAAGTCCTGGTCCATTTTATCTACCATCTGTTCTGTGCGCTTCAGTGCCTCTCCTTGACGTACGAGCTCCTAACAGATATTGACAGAAGAAGAGAAGCTAGTAAAGCCAAAATAAACTGAAACATCAAACATTTTTAACAGACACTCCAAAGAAAAAGAACATATTTCCTTCATTCGTGTAGATTATTTCTAAAGGCATGCAGATTTTTCTCACTCCTTTTCCTCCAGGGCACTTCAGTCAAGAGTTACTCATCAGCCAAAGCATTAATCAGCTATAAAATTCTCATCCCTACGCAATGCCAGGTTCCTGACACCTACTACAAACAGCATCCAGGAATCTTCTGTGTTGCCCTTTTGTCAGGTTGACATTTGTGTCTCTTCGTGATGAAACAAGCCTGGCACCAGATGCGTGATGCAAAGGATTATGGCAGGGAAATCAGCATGCAGAACTACTTGTAGTTGTGAATGATGCCTTCAGTGAGCAGGGATACTATATTCACATTAATGGGGCATTCCTGACAATTTAGAAATAAAATAACCAAAGGAAATAAACGCAAATAGAATTTGCCCATACTGCAGCAATAACCTGTTAGCTAATACCAACAGTGCAGGATTTAGAAATTCTAGTATATACAATTATGTTATTTTCTAATTCAGCAGCACAAACACTATTCCAAAGTAATCCAAAGATTAATTCCAGCAGGAAAGTTGCCTGTAGCTTACACTAGTGCAAAACAAAGAACATGTGTTCATATTGTCTCAGGGAATTCTAGCTGAATACACTTTCCCTTACGCTCAGGAAAATACCAAACACGTACAAGTCAAGTTTTACCATGAGCCCTGTGTTAAGTCTAAGTTCTTGATTCCTCATTTGTACTTTTCTGGACAAACAAATCACGAGGCCGCAAGTTTGCAGAAGTGCCACTGAGAACCCTCTCCAGCATAAGCACCTACTGCAGCTTGTGGACGCTCTTGGGTTAATTTAGGCAATCAGGTTATTAACATTCAAGGCAACAGGCCATTAGCAGGTGGCACCGTGGACAAGACCTTTATGAGGAATGTCTCTGAGTACGAACTCTGCTCTAAGAATGAAGGAAGTGATTAACCGGGATGAAGCAAGCACATCACAAGCAACTAACCCAGCAGGCTGTTCATTTAATTAAGAGAAGAGCTGAAAACTTTTTAGATAGATAAGATACATATAAATGCCGTTAATAAGACTCAGTAAGAACTGTTAAAAAGCAGATAAAAACACAGCTACGTCCTAGTCTCAGTATTGTACAGAGAAGGTCTAACTAGGATTTTTTTTCTTCCAAAACCAAACCACCTCCACCCAGAAAATCAGTCCGCAGTAGAGGGCTACGCCGCCTCTGAACCACTGGGTAACTCTAAAAAGAGATGTTTCGGGAGGAAAAAAAAAAAAAAAGGACAACAAGGCGCCCTGCGGGCGGCTGAAGCCGCCAGGCCTGGCGGGAGGCGGCGGGCGCAGGGCGAGTCCCCACCGCCCCCGGGGGAGCAGGCCCCGCTCCCGGCTCGCCGCCGCCCGCCCCCGGGCCGCGCTGCCTCCCGGGTCGCGACCCACCTCGGAGGCGGCCACGCCGATCCGCTCGGACTCGTAGAGGAGCGAGAGGGAGCGGGCGGTGCTGTCGGCGGTGGCGGCGGAGCGGCGCAGCACCTCCTGCTGTAGGTAGCGCTGCCGCTCAGTGCCGTCCGCCTCCCCGCTGCCCCTCGCTGCCCACGCCACCGCGTCCTCATCCTCCTCGTCCGCGGCGAAGGGGTTGTAGCTCCTCGGGAGAGCCGACATGGCACCGCCGACAGCGGGCCGCGGAGAGTGACCGCCTCAGGGAGGCCGCACCCCCAGCCCTCGTCCTCACGGTGGCCGGGCCGGACAGGCCAAGCTGGGCCGAGCCTGCCCCACCGACTGCCGCCGAACCCTCGCCTCAGGCCGCGGCCC
>BOSO01002180.1:150839-223180 GCA_018403395.1 Gorsachius goisagi | reverse complement strand
CCCATATTAACACGAATCAGATGGACATATATAACATTGGGAAAAGTAACAAAAAACCAATTCCAGGTATGAGGACAATGCACACAAATCATGTTTAACCCCCAAAGGCTCCTATTCCAGAGAAAGCTGACTTTATTTATAGTGTTGCTTAATTCCCCCAGCATCCCAGTGCAGATGTGGCCTTCAACCTAGGTGGGTGACCACAGGATCCCCAGGCAGTGGCCAGCCACGGGCAAGCAAAGGCTCTGCTGAGGAGGTATCTCGTCACTATGACTTCTAGGGAGAAGAAAAGATTGGATGGGTATGACTTCATTTGCATTTCTCTTTTGCAAAACTTTGGAGTAATTTTTGGATAAAATATATTTAAAGCATTCAAACTGATGTTAAAAAAAACCCCCACATTGTTCCTGTTGGAAAGTGGGAGAAGAAAGCAGCAAATATCTTAGCTGGGCAAAGTGGGAGATCTCTTTCACATCTCCCCATGCTTAGGAATGTTCTTTGAGGGGGAGGAAGTCATCTGAGAAGGCGGTTCAATCTTTCTGGTTCCCCATGTTTTCCCCAGCAGCTCTGGGGTGAGATGAAGGGAGGCTCAAGGGGAGAGCGTTCTCACTGCTGGGTAGATGGGAGCCTTTCTGAATGGAAACTACTGATTATTTTTTATTCTGAAATGAATAAATTAATGGTAAATTAGTGTTGATTTACAAATGTAACATGCTGTGGTGAGCAAATACTGCTTACTACAGGCATCCAGATGGGATAATGGACTCTCCTAGTGCTGTGGCTTATTGCCTGCCTTTCCTGTGGCTTACTGCCTGCCTTTCCTGAATGATCCCATTTTGCTGGCAAGGTGGCCATCTGATGATGAAATTTTAGACCTTCCTCATATCCCTCATATAGGGAAGATAGTACCAAACTGTAAGTTCCTAAGATGGGACTGTGCCAAAGACATAACAGGCTTTTCTTTAACCTTTGCCCTGAACCTGAAAGCCTGAACAGACTACAAAGACTCTTCACTTCTTTAGTGGCTGGGGTCGATAAGTGCAGCACATCCCCATGGCTGGGATACCACAGCAGTGCAGAGATGTTTTATTTGATGCAGTGCAGTGACCTCTTCTCCTCAGACCACATGTAAACAAGAAGGTCATTTCAATTCTTCATCACTCCCATTGCTGCAAAAAATACTGGCCTTGTAAGTAGCTGTCGTTCAAGTCTTCTGGTGTCATCCATTTGAACCCAAAGGACTCACCCCTGAGGTTCCAAGAAATTATCAGTAGAGAATTTGTTGTTTACTGAAAACCTTATGTTAGGCTGCAGGAAAATATTTGTACTTTAGGTTTTATGTCTGACTGTCCTCCCAGAAGATGATAGAAACAGTCAGCACGGGGGACCTGGTCTCCCATCTGTTTGGAGGTATAAAGCTGTGCTTCAGTTTTCCCAATATCCCTTCCTGTTCCAAATCTCAATTAGCCGTGGTGCTATGCCAGTGTCATGCCTTGGACTGCTCGTGTCTGTTGGAGGCTTAGGACTGTCATTTCTGACCCCACACTTAAGGGTGTCATTGGTATGGGAATTCAAAGCTCCCAGGGACTTTATCCCATAATACTTAGTATTTCTTTGAAACTAGAAGAATGCACATGGTGATATTTTTCTATGATATGCGAATCACATGGATACATCCAAGTGGTATTATAGTCCTGAGAAACCCTTTCTGCATTACTGGCTAGATAAAAGTACTTATTACAAAAGACGTGCAGATGTCGGTAGACTCTCCACATGCAGGGATCTAACATTTGGAGAAATAAATAGCTCTGGATCACACAGAGGAACCAGTACTATTCTCTCTGTGGTAATGAAGAACAGGATATGTTGTAGGCACAATATTATTAATAATAGTGAACAATGCAATACAAATCTGTAATTCAATTTAGGATTTCAGCTGAAATTGCTCTTCGGAGTTATAAATGGCAGTAAGCCCTGAAATTGAGTTACAGTCCAAGCAGGAACTGAGTCATGTGTAGCAATGTTCTAGGGAAGCAGAGAATCACAGTCAGCACTGGGCAAAATGTTATTGACAGTAGTGTATTCACTGAAAAATAGTATTTGGTGGACATAAATTAAATTTAACTGAGCTTATAAGTGAATGTCAGGCAGAAAAATAAGGGGGAAAAAATGGAAGTCAACATCATGTATTGATTTTAAAATGGCAACCTTATTTTAAAAGCTGTTTCAAGCTGAAAAACAATTATTAAAGGTTTCATTAATCTGAAGCTGAAACATAACATTTTGGAGGGGAGAAAGTTGTCTATTTCAGTTTGCCTCACAATATTTTTTTTTTAACTTTCTGAAATATCTCCTAAATTTCTACATCAGTTTAAGTCAAAGAACCAGTTTCCCCTTCAATTCATTGGTTTAGCCACTGAGCTGAAAGATCCCTTGTTATTTTAGCCATAGTAAAGGCTGATGTTCTTCAAAAGGGAAGGAAGAGTCATTGCTTTATGTCGCTAGGAATCTTCTCCAACAGAAAAGATCAGTGTTGTGAGGGCCAAATTCTGAGTTTAAACAGATCCCAAAAGGTCTAGACAAGAAGAAATAGGAAGAGTGCGAATGATGTAAACTTCTAGTCTTGCCAGAGCTTCCTGTTCAAAGCTTGTGAAGCATATTGGAATCACCCAACAGCTTTGCTACCTTCCTGTGTTAGTCACTTCGCCTTCCCTTTCCAGTTTCCAGCGTTGCACCTTAACCTTACTTCATTACTTTGCTAGGAAGCAACTATAACACATGAATATGAAATATTTCTGTAAGAAATGCTAAGTCATGGTCAACTTTCAACACGGTTTGCAGCAGAGAAGTAGCAAAAGAAGGGTGCAGAAACTTACTCACACTCTGTGCTTATTGTTCAGAAGTTTATTAGCTATTTAGAATTCTCTTTCCCTAACCTAAAATACTAGAATATTGATTCAGTACTCTGGTATCCTAGACTCAAAAAAAGATGCCTTACTAAATAAACAGAGCTACTGCTTTCCCTAAGATCATATCAATCGTTCATATTAAATCAAGAAATTACTGCTTACATACAACAGGATCTTGTGGCTATCCCCATGCAGTCACCATCTCAGCCTTAGGTCTCTCCTTGCAGGAGAGGCAGAAAAAGGTTTCGGAGTCTGTGCCATACACATGGAGTATTAAAGGCTGAGTCTAGGGCTGAAATGAAGACTGTTTTGCAGTCTTTTAAAATCAGTATATAAATAAGAAGGCTCCAGGGAGGCCTTATTGTGGCTTTTCAATACTTAAAGGAAAGATGGGGCCTCTTGCGATTGGACAAGGTGTAATGGTTTTAAAGTAAAAGAGGATAGATTTAGGCTAGATATAAGGAAGATTTTTTTTGCAATGAGGGTGATGAAACACTGGAACAGGTTGCCCAGAGAGGCGGTAGATGCCCCATCCCTGGAAACATTCAAGGTCAGGTTGGATGGAGTTCTGAGCAACCTGATCTAGTTGAAATGTCCGAGCTCATTGGAAGGTCCTGTACAACCCAAACTATTCAATGATTCTCTGATTCTATGATAAATCCACTTATTCCTCACTGTTTGTCATGCTTCTGAGACTAAAAGAAAATCCTTGCACAAGCCAGTTTTCTGCTCTGCAGACATGATAGCTCCGGATTTCTAAGCCAGAGCTCTGTTACCATGAGTAATGTGCTAACTGTAAAAGCCAAGCAGAGATAGATCTTTACTTCCTGGGACTCTCTGTAATGAGGCTAAATTGACTAATTTCAGGAAAGTGTTCAGATTTCATGACAGAAGCTGTTAAATAAATAGGATTTTCAAGCAGTAAATCACAAGATTGGTTTCTACTGAAGCACCAGGTATTGTCCACTGTTAAGAAAGTGGTGATACAATATGATACAGTCTGTAGGCAGCACACTAAATCTGTAGTTCCTTTCTCTTCCTGTTTCATCTAGATCATCCTGTAAGAAATTCACAGGCACACTAATTATCTCTTTTCCTGTCAAGTATTCTGGAAAGGCTGGTCAGACAACCTAGGATACTGAAATCCAGGGTAAATTCAAAGAAGAGCTTGACAAGGTCACCTGTCTTCATGTACGTAATCCTTTGTCTGACAGCTGATTCCCAAATAAAATGATACCAGGCAAAAAGTTGGAAGAACTGCTGGTTTGTTTTTTTGGTGGAAGATAGGGAGAGAAGTCTCTTCTTAAATTAGCCGAGTACCCAGTGGGCATTACTACTTTTTTCTGGTTTCCTGGTGAACTTTTCACATGGTTCTAATGATAGGTCATAACCGCTTTGTTAAATGTTTCAGTGACAGTAAACACAGGAAAAGTAATTGTCTAGAACACATCGTGCCTTAAAGCTATCTCACTAGTTTAGAAAAACTATGGTTAAAAACTGTGGCATTTGGATGACCTTCCTTTTGCTCTTCTTCCAGCTAATACTAATACTAATACTCAATTCTAGTATAAATAAAGGCAAACTTTAGTGATAATAAATTTCAAACTCAGTCACTGACTTGTTTATAGCTAGGTTGGTACTTGAGGGATCCGGTGTAATTGAAAAGGCAATAAATTGAAAGGAACTCACTCCATTTTGGAGGCTGTTTATGAACTCTTTTAATTTGGTGTTATATTTATTTGGGGAGAATTAGATTATCCTATTCATTAGATGCAGTGGCCGGTGATGAATGGAACAACATTCCACATCAATGCCATTAATTGAATCCTCGCAAGCACAGATAATACCCCTGCAGGAAACAGGAGAAGATGGAAAAGTTCTCCAAAGTAGGTCTGCAAATATTGTAGTCAAGAGGGAGTGCTACTGGATAGCCAGGATTGCTGGCAGAAGTTGGATGCTTTTCACTTTTTGTGAGACTACTTAAAGAGTAGTTATGATCTCTGGGCATACAATTAAGATCAGAACCCCATGGTGCTAGGCACTGCACAAGTGCACATTAAGGGGAAGCTCCTGCTCCAAGACTGAGTTTAAATAGAAAAATGAGACAATGTATGGGACAGGTGGTAGATCTAGCCAAGGGGAAAAACAGGTGGGCTAGGATGCGGTTTAATGATACAGGTTAGCTGTTGTGCTAGCTACCTGCCGCCCTAGCAGACCTGAGGTACCTCCCTTACTCTGGCACCTACCTGATTTAGTGATGAGCTGGTTCTGGGGACAAATCTCAATATTTGTAGCCTGAGGCTGCAAATTTGTTTCAAGGTGTTGCCTGAACCAAGTGGACAGCTCATGGATGGTGAAAGCAAGCTGTTCCACTCCCCCTTCCCTGCTCCCAGCCACGTACTCTTGCCTGTTGCTGCTCCCAGGCCTTGTCTGACCACATGCCAGCCCTAACAGCAAAAAACTAGCTTAGCACTTCTTTGCCTAGGAAGGGAATTGCATTGGCTTGGCCTGAGACCATAGCCAAGGCAAGGGAGGAACCCCCTCTGGCGGGCAGGGAGCCCCTACTTCAGCTCTGTAGTTACAGACCTGCCTTCTTCCTTTCCCACAGGCTCAGCCCCTGCCCTGGTTGGATCATGAGACTGCCGGTGCCACCACAGGGGAGTCAGCGGAGCAGACAGAGGGGAGGGGAGGGGAGGGGAGGGGAGGGGAGGGGAGGGCCATGCCAGTCAACCCACTGGATTGCCTTCCTTGGGTTTTGACATTGCACCACTATAGGTGCTTTTAAAAACAGGGCTCCAGCTCAGTAGGTATAGGAAACCTTTTCAATGTGTCTTGTCTGGGATCACCTGTGGTGTCTGAAGCAGAACCAAGGAGAGTACAGGTCTCCTGTACTGCAGGCTAGTGCCATAACTAAATCCTTTGCCTCAAGGAAAATCTACTTTATTTCAGAGGGAAGCCATAATCAAAATACTGGCAGACCTTCCAGCAAAACTGATTTCAATCTCAGGTTTATAACAAGACCCAGATATTTTTTCCTAGCTCATCAATAATACATCTCGGGTCTGTTGAGGATTTCTCAGAAATGTGTCATTCTATTGATAGAGCCATAAGCCACTGCCAATTAATCAGGGCATAATGCAGTGTTCAAAATGAGCATGAGCTTTTCATGGCAGTCCCCTTTGATTCATGTCTCTGCTATGATTCATGCCAGTCCTCTTTCAGATGAGAAGCTGTTTGTTATGAGGAAATTACTTTACTGTCAGCGAAAGGTGAAAAACAGCCTGAGACATTGATGGGCTTGGGTGTAAAATGAGTAGGAATCCAAGCTTTATTACATTCTGAGTTTCCTGATTGGTTCCTACAGAAGAGGTTCTGCTCTCGCACATCCCAATGGCACAAAGCAGTGAACAGTGGCAAAGTGGGTTGAAGCAGCTGTGCCCTGGATGTGTGAGATCCCCCGAGATCCCTGATGTGACCTATGAAGTCCCTGTATTCCTGATGGATCCTTTCCTGATGGATCCTTTCCATCACTGATGTGCTTCCAGTCTGCAGGCAAGGGGCAGGTGTCCTCAGCAGTGTGTGCACCAGGACAGTTCTCCTGGGGGAATTCATGGGCAGTAGTCAGAGGGATTTTTCCTGAACGTTTTGAAACATGCCCCAAACCCTCCTGCTGGGTAAATGAGAGGGGCAGGGCAGCACATATCAGGGTAGATGATTACTTGTGCAAAAAAGAGGTGCCAGAACTGTCCACTGGGAATGCTGATGACTGAGCTCTCCCATGGCACGTCCTCTGCCAGGGGCAGGAGGACTGGAAGGCAGTAAGTAGCACTGTCCTCTTTGTGCTGAGGCAGAAACAGAGGTGAATGACCTGTTCAGGGTCAGCAGTGCAGCAGGGATTAGGATGCCAGTTTGTCAGAGCCCCAGGCAAATCACCCATGAGGGGACTCTCTGCTTGTGCTGGGATATCACAGAATCACAGAACCGCAAGGGCTGGAAGGGACCTCGGGAGATCATCTAGTCCAACCCTATGTTTCTTCCTGACCTGTGCTCTCAATATTACTGTCCTGAGAAAGCATTCTCAGCCTAGGTCTCAAAGAGGTTAAAGCAGTAATAGCCACAGAGGGAGCAACATAGACATCTATAAAACTAACCATTTCAGAGCACTAATTTAATCAGCAAGCTAATTGCAAATATTGTATCTAAGAACATTTCCAGCCATCTGCAGGAAGGGGATGTCACAGTGCTTGAAAGGCATCAAGTATTTATGATTGTGTCTTGCTGATAAATAAATCTGGCGCAGTGAGTTTTAGATGTCATGATGATAACCATGCAGAACAAACATCTCTTGCTGCTACTTAGAGATATTTATACAACACCTTTATTGTGGTATCTGAATACTTCCTTGTCTGTGTAAAGTCCCATTACGTTTCACCTCTGTTTTAGTATAGACCTGAGTGAATATGGGGACTGTTGCTACTCGATACAGCAGGGCTTGGCTGTGCCTGTTGTCACACAGGAAACCTGTGATGCTGCAAGGCACAAAACGGCATCTTCCCGGCTCCAAGGCTGGTACTCTGTCAACTGCGACTCCCTCTTTTATTGTAGATCCAGGTAAATATTAGCAGTCTTTAAGCACCTTTCATCAGAATCAGTCCTAAGGTGACATGCGTGTCAAAGGGACCAAGAAAAGGTAGGTCAGTGTCCCATTCCCAGAACAGCAGCAATGCCAGGAAAGTGGAAGTTTGCTCTGTCACCATCCCCATGCTCTCTGTATTATAGGTAAATTGAAATCCTTACCTCCTAGAACTGGCGGGTTTGACAGACACTAAGTCTGCTGGAAGATAAATAATTTTTATAAAGCATACAGGGCAGGATTCACCATGTGGTACAGGTCTGCTTGGATTTTGATGCTCTCTGAACCAGGCAATGGATTTTGAGCTCTAAAGGAACCTGCCACTCCATTGGATAGGCACATTTTGCCTTTCTGTCTACTTGGAACCAGCTCTTGAGGCTTGTTGCTCCCTGGGAACTGAGTTTTGATGTTTGAACTGTCTCCCATAACTCTCAAATCATCTGTGTTTGTAACCAACCCTTTTCAAGGACTTGTGTATAATGTATGAATAAAGTTAGTTATGCTTTCCTTTTTCCTCCTGTGCAAGGTGACCTGTAAGGATTGACATGTGAAGCTACCTGATGAGGTAGCAGTGTAACAAATAACCTGGAAGACCTCCCTCCCACGCAGCAGTTAAATAGCTGTATGTCTGCATATAGCCTGCAGGTTTTGTGAGTTGACAGCTGAGGAACTGAGAGTTTAACACCACCACAGATCCTACTTTGCAAGAGCCAGCAGCCTTTTAAAGAGAAGCCAAAATTATTTTTAAAAATGCTTGTTTGTGAGTCAGTTTAATGAGGAGGTTGTCCCACTAATCATTGTTATAACCTTGTTATGCTCCTTCCTTCACCTGGTGATCAGTGGACACACTAGATTTTAAAGTCTCAAAAGTTTGTGCTGAGACAGACATCCTACCAAGCACAACATTTCTGTCTCGAGGGCAGAGTGAAGTTATTACATCCAGGCTTAAGGCTAAATAATCCCAGGGGTCAAGATATTCAGACTGAACTTGCAACATAGCTCTTAAACTATTTCCCATTTTCCTCTAGCATAAGCCAGTTGAAAAAACACACGCATATTTCTGGTTAATTTTAGCGTGCGGCTATCAATGAGACCTTGATGTTGTGTGCAAAGGAAATTGAAACCTTACCCCAGAAATACCTCAGTTTAAAAGGATTCATTAACATCCCAGCTTGTCTGGGCTCCAGTCGTGGTAGCTGATTTGTCTGGACAGATTCAGTGCTAGGACTGATCACCATGTTGAAGTTCTCTTGGGTTGCTGGGATCCAGTTAACATCTTCTGAAGATCCTGACCTATGGTTGGAGCAGAGAGCTGCACAAAACTTACTTTTCCCATTGACTTTAATAAGAGGTGTGGAGGCTAAGCACCTCTAATAATAAATAAATAAATGTATGTGTATAAAGTGCTTGTCATAGTAAATAGACAGAAGTAGATGCTGAATCACAGCAAGGTAAAAGGACCCTCCAGAAGGATCTGCCAGTGCAAGCTCTGTTGGATCACTACCTGGGTCCCGTTTTTCCTATAGATTGTGTTATATATCTGCCCTTTAAACATATGCAACACAAGATTTTTTGCTTCTAAAGGCCTAAATGATTTGTATGTGAATACCGGGACACAGTCCTAAGAGCGCTTTCCCACTCTGCAGTCTTTACCATGCTCTGAGAACTCAGCTTCTCGTGTTCGTGGTTCCTGTGTGTTATTGCTCAGGGCACAGGCTGGATGGTTATGCTGTATGAAGTCTGCTTCTACTTCTGCTCTGACACAGCCCAGGATGTGGGTTGTGTCTGGGTACACCAGATGATTTTTTTTTAAAAACAGCATATTAATTACAGGCATCTTAGAGTTCATTTATGAGATCAGTAATACTGGTAACATACATACTGTGACTAGTTCATAAACTCCATATGTCTGTCACTCCTCCTGGCAGAGTTGAATCACAGAGAAAACACGGGTTGAAGACAGTTGAACTGAAGCAGCACCCAGTCACTCAGTCTGCATAAGCAGAAGAGCAGAACCATGAGTACAAACCCAGCTTTGCCACCTGTAATGTGTTTAGCACCAGGCATCCCAAAATCTGAGCCCAGGTCACTGGAAAACAAACAGAAAGCCCAGTTTGTGCTGACTGAGGTTTCAATTCAGAAGTAAAGCTTCTGCTAGTCTTTCATGTCTCTTCCCAAGACAACTGCTATAATAATATTTTTGTCCTAGCATATGGAGGAACAGGGCCCCATTTTCCAAATGTGTGTAAGGCAGGCAGGAAAATTCACCTCAAATTTTGAAGCTCTTACAATTTAGCAGAAAGCCTGTTGAAGAAAACAAGGCCTGCACAACGTCTTTTGTAATATAATAATGGAAACATTAGCCTTTGTCCATCCTACAAGAGTGGTACTGTTAGGGAGCAAACAAACTTTGACCTTTAGACTGTGAGACAAAATCTTGTTTGGAGAAAGAAAACAGCTGGTTCACATGAATAGTGGACAGCACTATTAAGGTTACTTCCAAATTACGAGGTTCCTTTGGAAACGAAATCCTGATGTAAGGACAAAATTCTCAGCAGTCACGAAATCACTTAGGAATGGAAATCTGAGCAGATGTCAAATTACAGTAGGTGGAAAAGGATCACTATTTTGACAGAACAAAAATAATTTGTAACACAGATGCACTTGGTGATCTATTTGTAGGAAAAATAGCCTGTTTGTTCATGCCTGAGCTCCCAGTTCAGGATGCCTCAGTGAAACAAAGGATGAAGTAACCTGCTAACTAAGCGTACTTCAGGATAGTTCAAAATTGGCTAGGCCTGGATGAGGATGAGCTTTGGCCTAACTCTCCCCATGTAGAGTTGCAGAAGGCATTTCCATTCAGACAAGTGAAGCCTGTTTCACTGACTCCATGGTGCTCTGCTGCTTTACAGCAGCTGAAAATCTAGTTTTAATTCAACCAGATGTTAATTCCCAAAAGCTGAGCAAGTCCTGACTGCCTGGAAATAGGCTTTTTTAAATAAAACACTCTTCCAGCCTCCCCTACTGGGGTAGCTGCCACTCCATCCATCATAACCTTTGCCCTGCTTTCAAGATTGCTGCGAGGCTGTATTAATGCCTGCAAAAAATTGCCCCATGCTTTGCAGAAAGTAGCTTTTTAAGTATGATGCACTTCTACTATCCTTAATGCTGGAAAAAGTCATAAAATCAGAAAGCACATTGATTGAAATTTATTGGGAACACTTGGGTATAAAATCACCACCTGAGACATCAGGGCATGGAGGGTAAAAAAATCAAACTTCATGTAATTCCAATCTAAGGTAATTAATTGCAGGTTAATTTCTAGGGAGGGGCTCAGAAGACTTGCCCTTCATTTATGCTTTTTAATGGGCTGGGCATGGGGCTTTTAGGGGAGTTTCTGGGGAAGGTGAGTCTGAAAAGAGGCATGCACTGTGTGCAATCTTTACTAGTGAAGCTTAGTGCATTTCCACTTAGAGGAATTATTATTAGAGATCTAACTAGAAGTTCTTTCTTCTTTTATAAGTGCTCTATTCTGAGATACTTGTTACTTATAGAAATAATTACCTGGTGATATGGAAGTTTCAAGGAATGTTTCTGTCCAAATAGAAAAAATTCTTGCCCTTACCTGAAGGGAATAGTGAGTGATTATTGTGCTGCTGTGAGCTGCTAAAATATTTATGCTAGTTCCTTAAAAAGGGGGGTATCCCAAGCTAATGCTGTTTCAGGGAAGCTTGCCCACAGGTAGCTTCTGTAAAACTGTTAATTTTTTTCTATGTGTACCAAAGACAGGCATATCAAGGTATGGTGAGGTTAGTGACTTGGCAGGCTGGGATAAAGAAAGGAGGCTTCAAGTAAGGCTGGCACTGAGATTGCAGTAGTTGGTCTGAGATTGCAGCTACCTGGCAGCAGAGCATGGGACCATAAGTGCTGGTCCACAGCTATCATATGCTACAGCACCAGGTAAACTCTTTTACTGGCTAACTGGGCTTTATTCTTAAAGGTGATGTTGTTAGGAGGTAGCTCAATGAAAACCTTCCAGTTTCAAGACCTCCATTAGCTTGCTGTCATGCTAATGCTGCTCCTTTACCTGAACTGCCATTTCTTTCTCTCTGATTTAATCTGTCTGATGCAGGTACAAATGGCAATTGCTGCCTGAGTAGCAAAGCTCTTTTAGTCACTTTTGGTACATAGATTATCTGTTTCTCTGATGTAGTAATCTGATTTTGCAGCTTGTCCTGGTTTCTGGAGATATTTCCTCAATGTGGGTAATCACATTCTGCATGAGGTCCTTGCACAATGACACTTTTGTCAGGTACTGCAACTATGATACTCTATGCATCCTTGGATTGCATTTGCGCTTCTCATAGCATGTTATGAGCTCACTATAATGCTGGAAGGCCAGCGTTAAGTCATTATAATGGTACCTCAGAAGATGGACTTGGGCATCTACCTTGGTGTTGTGGAGAGCAGCCACTCAATGCACCTTGTGCATCTGCATTATAAATATTCCTGAGTCTGTGTGGGGATCAAACTGTTCCTCAGGCTTATGATACATAGCTGAGACTCCACATCCACCCAATATTGAACTAATACTGAATAAACAGATATTGCAGTATCTCTACAGCACTCAGGTGCTCAGACATGACAATGGTAGGACAATTAGGAGAGATGTAGAGAGTTGTTATACATACTCCCTGGAGTAATGATTTGTGGTGGTCTTTACCAATTTTTCTGATCAATGATAATTTACCAGTTCACAGCTGCTTACATGTGTATTCACTCAGTTTTCAGCAGCTGACCCTTCTGAGCATTTGAGCTTCATGTTGACTCCTTGTTTCTGCTCTTCTGTCATTAAGTAATTTTAATAGCTAAATATGTTTGTTCATATTTGTTTATCTGACTCTCATTACTTACTGAGAGTTACTTAACATCTTCTCTACAGTCTTGTGTAGGACAAGCTAAAAAACCGAGGCTGTCATACTCCACTGTGGTCCAGAGAGGAACTGAGCCAGCTGAATACAATTATGCAAGCTGGAACATGAACAGCATCCAAAACACACAGCAGGAATTCCCCGTGGCACAGTAGCACTCAGAAAAACATGCCATGTATTTCCAATAACTATAGAAGGTCAGGATCTCGGCTTTACAGCTCATTGGAGAAAATGGACTTGCTAGCTTATTCTCATTAGTACTTATACTAGACTGTACCTGGCTTCTTGTGTTACATTCTCTTCAGTATTGTAAGCTGAGGAAAGTCCATGGTGTCAATACAGGAATGAGATTTTTTTTTTTCAGAACTTAAGGGAGAAGTTCAACATGAGATATTTCCTTTATTATGGAACTTAAACTTTTATGTTAGAAGCTTCTATAAAATGCTTTCAGGTGTGCTTGTGATCATTTGCAGCAATTGTAAATACTGCAGCAATTATGCTAAAAGCAGTCAAAATACTTCATCCAGATTATGTGCTAAGTACCTTTTGCCTTCTCAAACATTGTCTGCGTTGTCAGCATGGTGCAGAATTTTTCACTTCCTGCTCTGAAAGACTGTTCAGTTCCTCTGAATGTTGTTAAACAGATGTAGCATTTCACCCAAGAGCTGGTTGTGTTTCAATTCTGGATAAAGTGATTCCTGTAAATAAGGCTTGCAAAATGCTTTATATCTGAACAAAACTATGGGCCGGTTTTTATTACATGCTGTTATTATAATTATAGGATCTTCTGCTTAATCAGGATGTGCTTAATTAGGATAGCCATTTAATTGGGACATCTCCCAAGGAACCGATTTAGCTTAATGTTATTGGTACTATCTAATCAGGGCAGCTTAGGAAAAAAATTTGCTTTTAAAAAATAAGACCCTAGCAGAGGAAAAGATAAGCTGATGTTTTGCTCGTCTGATGCATCCAGTCCATTCCCTAAAGGTTTGGGCTGCAGCACTGCTCAAGCAGCTGCAGGGATGCTCTCATTAAAGTAATGGAAGACAAGCACCATCCTTCTGTTGTGAAAGTACCAGACATGACCTTCATTCCTGTTGTTGGCTGCCATGTCTGTACACCTGAATACCCTGGCAAATGAGACCCATGAACTTCATATTGAAAAAAAGTCTTCAACGTATACAAATTGCAAAGTAGAAAATACCATCACATTTTAGTCATGAAGGTCTTTGCAAGGATATGAAATAAAGCAACAATCCTATGCATCCTATTGTAACTGGTGCAGATGTACTGATCTTCATGTGATGAAGACTGTAGCTTAAGACAGTGAGATGAAGCAGTTATAGATTTGCTTGTGCAAGGTGGAAGCACTGGTACAAGGTTTCCCAGAGAGCTTGTGAAATCTCTATCCTTGTAGGCAATTCAAAACCCATCTGGATATGACCCTGGGTAACTTGTTTATGGTCACTCTGCTTGAGCTCAAGGGTTGGACAAGATGACCTAAAGAGGTCCCTTACAGCCTTAGCTGCTCTGTGATTCTGTGAAGGTTCTGTCTTTACTCCCCTCAGTATGGGTAAAGATCAAGTCTAGAGACTGAGGGTTTAGTTAGGCACAATGTTGACTTTGGTGGTGAAGCTGGCTTAAGAAATCCCAGTCCCCAACATTTCCCCATCCTCTGCTTTTTTCCAAGGTCACTGACTCTTTACTTGTGGTCATATAACTATTTCTAGGGCCACAGCATTAACTGGATCAAGACAAGGTTAAAAAAGTTTTTTTAAAATGTTTATTTTTTTAGTGTTATTTTTAAATGCATGTCAGTTCAGCTATCCAGTTCCCAGCTCTGATGGGACATGCTGTCACAGCACATGGGATGATAAACAAGTGAATGGGGAGAAAGCTGGGAAGAGACCAGCACGATGCCTGGATCCAACATATTCTATAATTGCGCCCTGACTTACACTGTCTCTCACTGAAAGCAGGGAAGACTTGTTACCTGATGTTAATTAATTAAAAAAAAATCAGGCCTCTGTCTTCAGCTGGCTGTACCTCTTGGGTATTCTTTACTTGGGGAGAGGCAGAACATACAAAACTAGGTATGCTTGCTTTAGGTGAAGTTGAGGAGGTCTAATGGTTAACCAAATAAGAATTAAAATTGCATGAAAGTATATGCAGCAAGTTCTGCACAGGTACATGTTCCTCAGGGGCTGGATGGCTCATTAGTACTACAGAGCCTGTAAGAAGCGAACTCATTCAAACTAAGTTAATTATAAAACCAAGTGACTCCCCAAGAAGGGGACTTGTTCTAATTGTGTGACTGCCCATCCTTATTCAGGTCACCTTGTACAGCCTTTTATTGCTCTTATTCCCTGAGTCTATCCTGGATTGAAGATGCTGCAGCTGCAGTTTTCAGAGGTTTGGGCACAGTGAAGATGGAAGCAGTTTATTGATGAGTGTGCTGGTGTAGGACTGGGTTCAACACTGCTTGGTTACAGACTCCCTGCATGACTTCAGGGTGTCACCTTGGAGCTGAATTTACCATTAGATTTGGATGGAGCTTAGGCATCTGTATTCCAAAATGGGATCCTCAGAACCCTCACTAACCTTAGACTTCTTAATTGTGCCACTTCCTTGGTCCACCTGAAATCCTGCTGTGGCCATGTCCAGAATCCCCTTGGTCTTGCCATCACTGATGAGCTGTTCACCTTCCCAGTCCCTGCTGCTGGCTGCGGAGCCGGTGCTGCCCAGCCTGTGCTTTCCCAAAGGCCTGCTCCATCAGATGTGCATCAGCAGCTCGGGCAAGGCAATACCTTTCCCCTGCGCTCTTGTATGACTCCTGAGTAGCTGATACATAGGTAGTTCACATGAGACTCTTCTCCCCTGCAGTAGCAGAGAGCTGTATTTGTAGCATGGTACATAAGCAAAATTATCTACCCATGTCTTCAGGGCTCTGAAGAGAAAGATAAGGTGTAAGCCTATTTATTTTGTTAGTGTAGCCTGTTCCCAGGAGTTAATTATCTTAGCATCATTGCTGTCTCATGTGGCAGAGAGAGGTGCTCTGCGGCTGTGTCTGCAGCCCTGAATGAGTGTGCATATCCCATGTGTATGCTTGTGGCCTGTAGAAAAACACCCACTGGTGTCCAAGTCAGCATGCTCCTGCAGCTGAAAATTGAGTTCTCTGTAGCTGCCTACACTTAATTTCTGTGTACCATGATGGCACTGGGAGGCCTGGAACTCATTGTGGGAGATGCTGCTGGTAGGTATTCACAGTTAATGCATGTTAACAGGATGCAACCCAGATATTCTTTCTTAACAGAGCAGTGATTTGTAAACCTCTATTAAAACACTTGACAGTGTTTTCCTGAATAGATATTATAAATGATATTTTTTTAAAAAAATTGACAAAGAATGGATGTTCTTGGAAGCTGGCACTACTTATTGGCCCCATACCTCTTATTAATTTGTATTTGGTTATAAAAGGAAATATTCAACATAATTTGCTCTTAGTGTAAAATGGGAGATTGCCACTGATAAGCATGCTTAAAATAATTTGTATTTAGTTATAAAAGGAAATACTCAACAACATTTGCTCTTAGTGTAAAATGGGAGATTGCCACTGATAAGCAAGCTTAAAATAAGCATCACAGTGATTATTTTCATTCCCTAAATCTAATAACAGACTATGGAGACAAAAATGAATGCAGCCAGTCCAGCTGATGGCTGAATCATAGCAACAGCATCAATTGATTTGTTTCCAGGTCTGAACAAACTAATAAAGGCTTTATGTAACCTCCTAGATACAAGAGGATTAAGGTTAATGTCTTAAATCTGTTCCTTATGCTCAAATACTCTCTCTGTACACACAGATGCCTGCTACTACCTCTTCAAGTGAATTCTATTTGTAAAAGGTGATACTGAGTTACCATGGCTGAAATAAAGGCACATTCCTTCTTATTATACTTAAGAGAAGCTATTAGCTGTTCTGTACTGCACCAAATAATATTTTACTTACAGTCCAGTCACAATAGTACATTCATGTGTGCTCTATAGTGTTTATCATTACTGAATTGTTTATGTTCTTTCTAGATTTTGCATAGTAAGACCAAGCTGCTTCTATTCCTGATATAATTTCAAGTAAACAAATTTTTTTACTGCATTCAAGCCTGTTTGCAGAATGAGGGACTGGTTTTCATCCTTGTAAGTTGTTGCTTGGAAATTGTCAAAATAAAAAAGTACATTTTCTTAATGAATTATTTTCAAAACTTATAGTGTACCCTTGTTCCATGGCCCAGATTCTGAGAAATTATTTGGGCTTATGATTCCTCATATACATATATTTTAATCCTGGAATACTTTGCATATTGTTGTTCTAACCAATTGCGGCTTATGAAAAACTGATCAGTGAAAATATTTTGAAGCATAAAGCCTCATATTGTCCTCACTTAAAGCTTAACCTTTGCAAATCTGGAATGTAATGTAATCATTTTGCAGTGCAAAGATTGAGCATGTGCTGGATCAGGGTTTTGTTTGTAAATATAGACCAAAACCATTGCTCTGAGTACAGGTAGAACACTTCCTTTCGTTTCAACCAAATAATTCCCTGCTTCCTCCCCGTGAATAGTAAAATACTCCTTGTTTAGGACTTTTCTGCCCAGCTGTCTGTCAGCAACTCACCCAGACACAGAATGCAACTGCACTGCTGTGAAGCTTTCCCTTGCAATGCATGGTAATGTATTCAGCTGAAGAGCCACGTTTCATGGGCTGTTTCTGAGGGAGCGGAGCTATATTAGCAGTTTGTAGGTTGAACAGCAGACCTTCTGGTCTGCTAGTGAAGGTTAGCTTGCTTGGTGTGAGCTTGTGCGTGCCTGTGTGTGTTGTCACATGAGACTTGTGTGCTGGCTTGTGGAAATGGGGGTGCTTATGAAAGGATGCTCCAATTTGTGAGTGTAGCTGTATTTCTGATGAATGGGGTTCGGTACATGCTGAATTTTAAATGGAACTGGTGTCGTTACATCATTTTCATCAGCTTTAGAAACCTTAACAAAGGTGCCGGCCAGCTTCTGTTGTCTTTGATTCCAAGCCTTCCCAAAACACAGGCCCAGGGGTTATGTGTACATTATGTTCCTGAAGCAGCCTGTGTATTTGCCGTTGCTTTAAACAAAGCTCTCTGCTTGACTGTATTAAGTGCTGAGGAGAGACCAGAACTTGCCAGTATTTCTCAGCTGTCTCTCTGCTGTGAATGCAGTGTCTTTCAGAAAGTGGTTACATTGGTCTTTAGGACATCAGGAACTTCTCTACCATCTGTCTTGAAATGAAAGAAATACTTGATACATGTAATTACTTTTAGTCATTAAGTCAACCTGTCAAGTAGATGAATCAGTGCTCATTACCTTACAGGCATAGCATGGGATAAATGCATTCTACATGCAGTCACCCTGTAATAAAATGGAATCAAGACAAATATTTATGAATGATGAAGTAGTATTTGCCCACTAGCTGCCAACAGGGAGGCTTTATATTCCTGTAGTCTGGATAAGGGTCACAATAATTTATGAGCTAAAATTGTTATATTCAAAGGACAGAAATTTTTACATGGGACTTTAAGGACAGAACTTTTCCCTATTTTTAAGTCTTAAGTACGAGTTTCATGTTCTGGATAGCTTTGCGTTGGCAAAGCCTGCCTTTCCACTGCCAGAGGTTGCATCTCAATGCTGTATTTACATTTGTAACATTCTACAAAAAATACTTATTCATATTATTATTATGTAACCATGTCTAACATAACGCATCATATTTTGCCAATAGGTAGAAAAGAATTGCAGTGCTATTCTTTTGTGTACTGGGACTACATTTTTTTAGTATTATGGGTGGTAATCCGTATTGTAGATGCTATTGAAGAAAGAATTTTCTATCATATGAGACAAATACTATAGCACTACTTAACTGAGCATTTTTCATAAATGGGTAGTAGGGTCTCATCAATTTAAGTCCTAAAAAATATCTCTGGAATTCAATTTCATCCCAGATTTCCATCATATAATCTCTGTGCTGCTACTGGGCTTCTTGTTTACTAAGTATTTATTGGAAGGACAACAAAACAATTCTGCCTGAGGCTTAATGAGCATTGTCTGGCAGGAAAAGGCATAATACAAAAGTATAAATCTCGGTTTTATTCTGCTTATGACTTCCGAGTTCAAAGTGCCTTTGTAAAGCAAACTGAGAAAGTGAGGAAAGATTGTAAAAGCCACGTGGGTGTTGATGCTCATAATGTATAAACCCAGTTTACCCATGGCGTTAGCAACAACAGTTTCTACTGAAGTCAATACGGCCAGTATTTCATGAATTAGAAATTTGAAGAGAATGGCCTGTGATGAAACATCAGGTGACCCTGTGAGAAGACACACAAGTCAAAGTAAGAGAATCCTTTAAGAGATCCTTAAGATGCGATGACTTAAATTACAAGAAGCTCTGTTACTGTCACGCTTTGCATGTGTGCACTGCGTTTGCAAATAGCAAACCTGCAGTGCAGACTGTGACTGCTGTCACAACATCATGACCAACCACTGATGATGATTACATCACATTTATGCCATACAACAACATGCCAGGCAGGTAGTAGATACTGCTATTGCAGCTTCCTTGGGGGCACAAATGTAATAAACATAACTTGGTTACAGCACAACCTATGGTCATCTCAAGTACCTTGATTTACTTTCTGTCGAGGCAGGTGACCCAGGTCAGAGCAATTTACCAATTCTTTTAACCCAGTCAAGGCGTTTCTGAGGTTCAATAAAATTTTGATAAACGTCACACTTTGGTTTTCATCTCAGCAGACTCAGTTACTTTCTGGTTGGGTCAGGGTTCAGGACAGTATGCTATGTAGGACCCAGTTTTCTGTGCAATCTGGGAAGTCTGTGCAGATGAGCTGAGTCCTGGCATTGGAATATTCCAGCGTCCCATGTTGAATTTTTGATACTTAGCCTGTCTTCTCCTCCTCAGTTGGCTGCACTGCACCATTGTCTGGCCTTAGGAATAATGCATCAAGCTATTAATCCTTCATATATCAATGGTTCTTATTATACAGTATAACTTGTTTTCTCTTGCTAAACACTAGTTGAGAACTAAATCTTTTCTACTTCATAATATGAATAGTATTAATGCCATTTTACAGAAGCAAGTACAACAAAGTGAAGTAACAGGCAATATTTTATTTGTTGTTAAACTTCCCATAGTGTGCCACTTATATCACAGCAGCAAGTTGTTTTCTTGCTCTGAAAACCTTACTAACTTCTTACAACATGTCACAAGAGGCAGGATTATAAAAAGCTTTAAAAAAAGAAAGCAGGGTAAGGTCTTAGAATTGTATGGACTCACAATTTGCACAATTCCTGTGTATTTCCTCACCATTGCCTTTGTAACTCAGTAGCAGAACTTTGTAAAAAGCATACTGGAAAGCATCACTGTATACAATGAACACAAAAATGCTTGATCCTTCTTAGATATGAACCCTATTTGTTACTTACAAATAGATAAGTTGTATGCAAATTCAAGCACTGGAATGGGCTACCCAGGGATGTGATTGGGTCCCTATCCTTGGAGGTGTTTAAAAGACGGGTAGATGAGGTACTGAGGGACATGGTGGTGGAATGGCAGTGTCAAGTTAATGGTTGGAATTGATCTTAAAGGTCTTTTCCAGTCTAGATGATGCTATGATCCCATGATTCTATTTCTGTTTTGTTACCCTCTGCTGGGACTAAAGAGACATAGTCCCCCTTGGTTGCATTAAGGCCTCAAAATGACAAAAATGGCTCTTTCGACCATGCAGGCATAATTGCATCCAGCCTTGTGCCTTTGCCATCGAAGGGAACTGGGAACAGTTGCTAGAGCACTTTTTAAAAACTAGCAGTATAATATCCTCTAGTGCCTTTGTGCACAGCTGCGTAAGCCTTGATGTCCACACAGAATGAAGAAGTGGCGATAGATGCACCTTTCCCATTATGGCTATTTGTGCCAGCAGAATGCCCAGTGTGTGAATAAAGACAGGGCTTACACACAGCATAGATATGTAGTCCTGTGGAACTTAGATTTTTATTTTTTTTCTGTGTTTACTCTAAAGTTTATTTAGTTACCTAGGGAATTTTAGAGGTTGAAAAACACGCACCTTGGGCTGGTATGTATGTAGACAGGCAGCAGCTGGTTGGGAGCTTTGAGGATCTGCATTTTTGCAGTTAGATGTGTAGATGCAGTTTGGCAGCTTTTAGTGTTTAAATCCTTTAGTTTATCCAGTCTGAAGTCTGTTAACAATAAACAGTACTTGATTCCAAACTTGACTCTTCTCTTAATCACTAGAGGAAGATACCCCTGTTTGTGTCTGTCGCTGGGTAAAGTGGGATCTGCTTGCTTTCCATATTTACTTGTGATCATGGATACAAATGGCAACTTGAATTACAGTTAAACAAAGTGTCAGACCCCGCTGATATTTCTACTTTTGCAGGAAGAACTGGGCCCTGATGCACAAGGCAAATGCAGAGCTCTCGCGGCAGGTCTCTGACATGCTGTACATGAGCTATCACAAAGTTTTCACTTAGAACTAGCGACAAAGACACGTTCATGGAAGTACAAATTCTAAAGGTAATTGTGTTTCCATTTACAACACTGGTGCTTGGGAAGTTGGATACTTACGATCATAAATCAGATAATCTTCTACATTCATATTTATCAGAATGCTCTTACGATAGCTTGACTGCATCTTAGTTAATTAAATGTTGGAATTATAACAAGTGCAGGAAACAGGCAGAATTACTCAAGGCTAATTAGATGAAATTGATCCTAAATACAAAAACACTACAAAGTTTAAGCAGTATTTAAGCTCTCAAATAATACAACACAGTTTTGTTATAAATCAAGCTGATGAGGAGGAGTTACTGTATTTTGCACTACTCAGCATCACACAGTTGTATCAGCTCTGGTTTCAGCTACAGAAGCAAATTTCAAGCTGCATATAAGATAAAATTAGAGTCCTCTTGTTCTGTGTTTGCAATAGATGCAATGCCTCATCTAGAAATGACATTGCATACAAACAAATCAAGAGAAACAACTTCTTATCGTTCTGTGGCAAGTAACAAAGAAAAAAGAAAGCAGAAGTCCATTTGAAAGAAGCAAAAATGTCTTAATCGAGGGAGGTATAAAAAGTAATTGCACGTGATCTCTCTTACTGAGATACACAGATTCTGCCCAGAATTGGAAGGGTGGCTACATCAAAATGGCTTCTGCCTTAAGACTCTGCACATAAGAATTCAAGTTCAAACTTGAAGATTTGCCATCGATTTCTGTGTACCCAGCCCATGGCAAGGGATTAACTCCTGTTTCTGTCAGCTGAGGATATGAGCTCCTGTTTGTTGATAGCTTTTGCTACCTTATAGCATAAGGTTTTGCTCTTGTCTTCAAATACTCTGTCCAACATTCATATTGCCTGCCAGACCACAGCATGGGAAGAATTTTTTCCTCACCTGTTTAACAATTTGTCCAATCAGACAGCTTCCAGCTAAGGGATTTCTAGCTGCCTGCATAACTATACATTGAATAGCTTCAACTCAATGCAAACCCATTGACTACATTGAGTAATGACTGCTTAGGATAGCATAAATTCAGGTTGCAAATTATCTCAGGTGGTCACCTAGTCCAGTCTTCTGCTGAGGTTAGTTTAACAACTTGGGACAGAATATGCTTCTGTATTTCTTTAGCGTTCACCTCGTTGGTCTCCTTTGTACACTCGCTGCCTTTTTTTTTTTTAATCCATTCCTCAGTACAGGCTTCTTGGGCATACCTACTTCTGGGTTTCTCAGTAGTCACTGAGCAATGTCTCTGGCTCCAGAGGTTAAAATGAGGTTATGGTTTGCAGGTTTTGTGAACAAAGACTAAAAACAGCACAGATGTAAAAAAGCATGACCCTCACTAATAGAGCAATTGACAGTATTACCTATTTACATGTAGCTTGGCTTTGACCTGACCTAGATTCCACTTGTGTATTTTCATTGACCTTCTACTGATTTGATGGAATTTCAGCTCCATTTCTGTGGCTGATGCCGGCGAGTGGGACTCGTATCTGACATCTGGTTTTATTTATTTAAGGGAAACTGAAAGCCTCCATGCATAGCTTATTTCTTTGGGGGGAATACCCACTCTGAAAAGACACAGTTTCTACAAACACGTTTTCATACCCTTTCTGACCTTCTGAATGAGATACTTTGCAATTAAAGTACCAAGGAGCTGCTGAAGCAGAAGTGACATCTTGCTACCAAGACGTGGAACAACTCCAGTAATCCAGCTGCCTTGTACCATCGTGGCATGCAGTTTTAGCATCGCAGAGCTTTGTGACTGACAGCAGCGGAATTGCAAAGTCAACCCGACTCATTTCCTTGTAGATATACAAGTGGTTTGCATTTGTTTAAAAATAGTGCTCAGCACCATCTCAATGTGTTTTAAGAATTGAATCCACTGAGTAACATTTTCATTTGCCACCATCCCTCAATAAGTAACTGTTGTCTTTACGTAACAGGGTCATTGTTCTGTATCCCTGCTTGCAGAGGCAATGGCTGTTCCCAAGCCTTTTTGACACAGAACTTTCATACAAACATCCAGTTGTTTGATGTGGACTAGATCTGTTGAAAGATTACTGTTACCTAATGGGCTGAGAGATGGTACAGCACAAACATTTATATATTTTCATATCTCTGTTCCACTGGTGTGTCAGCCATGCATAAAAATCTTACTAATACTGAAAAACTGCGAGTCTTCTCTAATGCAATTTTTGGCAGCCTGCAGTGCTGAAACTGGAAGTCTGGGTTTTTCCAGAGAGAAAGTGAGAAGTGAGCTTAGCTGAGGAATCCCATGTCAGTCTATGTGCAGCCACAGCTTAGTTACTGATCTGTTAGAGCAGCCACGTATACATCAGCCCAGTCTCCTCAGTGTCTGTACCATCTCAAAGACATGACAAACATATGTACCATAGGAGCTACTGTATACATTTATGACCTTCCTTTGCCTGTTCTTCCAAAAATCAGGCAGTAATGGTTTCGTGTTCATGTCCCAGCTATGGGCATCACCAGTTGTTTTTTATACCTATAGGTAATAAGTGGCGTGTAGTTTCAGTGCACCCCTCTGAAACGTTTTCTACTAGCTAGATAGAATTATGTCTGCAGTTCAACACCAGTGAGCCCTTAGAGATTTCAGTCTGCATGGTGGACAAAGGCAAATGATCATATTCTTCCATTGATGCAGTTACTGAGTTATGCTGGCAGCTCAGAATCAGTGACTTCACTTCTTTTTTGAAGTTGCTGTTTAGGAAACCATAGATAACAGGGTTGACACAGGTGGAAGCCATAGCTACCAGGTGGCACAATGAGAAGATCAGATTGTGGTGGCAAGGCGAAATGATTTTGTAATTCCAGTCCACAATGGTGTTGAAAACATGCAGTGGTAGCCAGCAAACAGCAAAAGCAGCAACCATGGATGCTAACAAAATATTTATCCTTCTCAGCTGAACTGCTCGGTTGCTGTATTCACTCTTCTCAAACATGTCCTTTCTCTTCTGTAGACGTAAATAGATACGCAGGTAGCAAAGTATAATAAAGAACAGTGGGATGCAATATTGCAAGAGCAGTAAAGTGGTAGTGTAGATAAGTCTGTGTTGCTCAGAAGGCCACGAGTCGATGCATATGACCTTGTCAGTGGAAAAATTCATGATGTGTGAGAGCTGCTCATACAAATCATTAGACAAGATGGATGTGGTCAAGAAAGGCAGGGACATGAGACATGCTAAAGTCCAAATTACTCCAATTCCTAGATAGGCTTGGGAGATACTTGGCCTCCAGCCAGTAGGGTTTATGATGAGCTGGTGTCTTTCCAGAGCAATAAGGACAAGGGAAAGAATTGACACTGTCACAGATGTGCACTGAGTGAAAGAGGTCATTTTGCACATGACTTCCCCAAATATCCAGTAGTCCATCATGGTGTAAACAATGGTGAAGGGCAGGCAGACAAGACACATAAACATGTCTGAAATTATTAAGTTGGAAATTAGGATGTTGGTGACGTTGGCCTTTTCCTTCTGCCTGGCGATGACAGCAATCAGGCAGATGTTCCCCACAATGCCTAGGACAGTCTCCAAGCTGTAAGAGGTGGCCAGAAAGACAGTAAGGTCAGTGATGTTCCTGCACTGATTAGAAATGTGCGTGGGGAAGCTTCGGTTTGAGCTCCAGTTCTTAGTGTTCAGGGCAGGAAAGCCATCATTAACAGCCCTTGTCTTATTCATCCTGAACCCCAAAATATTTATCCAAAAAGGTGACAGTCAAACAGAATCTGGGTCTTCTGGAGCCAGCCTAAAAAGGATTTTAGCTGTTCTTTTTGGCTGTGGAAGATCTGAGTATATCTGCAAAGGAAAGGAAAAAGATTTCTTAGTTATGCTACAAGAAATTAAGCAAAAGGCGGGGGACAGCGAGACAGGGAAGCAAATGCCAAGGATTCTGCATATAGCCTGCAGCTCCCTTTTATATAGTTTATTAGATCATAAAATTGAACCCTTTGCTAAACTGTGATATAGAAGTCTGTGCAACTCTATTGAATAATGACTGTGTTTAATTCTGTGTAATTCTGGTTTTACAAGGTTCTGATCCAAAACTGAGCTGAAGACACATTGTGGGGTTGCATTTACCATCAACTGAGCTAAACATCAATGTGACAAGTAAGGCGTATTAGATGCATAAAGCCAACAATAAAATATCTTATGAGTTAATCTGTGAAATGCATTTGTGCAATGTGGCCATCACAGGGTTTATCAGAAATATAGTCCAGTCTCCTGATTTTGGCTTTAAGAGTGAGTGATTTTGACAACCTCTCCTAAGTCCTTCTAAGAAGCTTCTTATTTATTCTCCCTCAGCATTATTTTGGGTTTTTTTTTTTAACCAAAAGAATTCAAGTCTTGTAATAGTATGTGCTATCTCCTGGATACTGTTTCTGCACACGCAGATGGGTCTGCTTCTTAGCCACTGCTGCAAGCCCTGAGCTCGGATTTTCAATGGAACCCATGGAGTTAATTGGGGCTGCGCACTTTTGGAAAGCTCAGCCATATGACTGCCTGGACTCTACCAGATGGCTCCTGGGAGGCTGTTGTGATCTGCCATAGCAGAGCCTGCTTTATAATCCTGGCTCTGCAGTCTAGATCCTTTATGTTCAGGAATCAAAGAAAAAAAAATATCTGACTCTGCTGGGAGGTCTCCTCATGCCAGAGGCAGTTATTTGCTGTACAAAGGCTTGTAAAGTGAAAAGTAAATAAATACTTGGAGAACGACACTATTTACGCATTGCATGACCATTTCCTTAACAATAAAATGCCATTCAAGTTGTGGGGTTGTGAAAAACTTCTGCGTTTCAGGAAAACAAGTGATCAAGATATGAATACATAAATAAAATGGTATAGACAGCTTATCGCTTTGAGTCGCATTTACTGCTGAGCAACTGTGTGCATAAAGGTAACGAGTACTGTACAAAAAAGCATCCACTGTGCTACAATTTTTTGTTTGCCTTGTCTTTCTCCTTATGAATTGGATTGCATGCTTCTTGAGATGTTGCCTCTCAGGAACTAACAAAAGCAATAGTGTACAGTAAGTAAAAAGGTGTTTGGGGATGGTTGTTCTGCTTGATTATCAATAATTAGTACAGTCAATTCTTTTGTTGCTTTGCTAGGCCTGTTGATTTATCTCACTGTATCTGTATCTATATCTGTCCATCTGTCATCTACCTGTACCTATTGTCTGAGACAGTCAAGACAGTCACATGAGTAAAATACAGTAACCTTTTCTCATTTCCTCAGTAGTTTAAATCTTCATTAAAAAGGGCAAAGGAAATTTTCCAAATCATGGACATAGGTATAGCTCTTTCTGTTCACTCACTTTTGTGTTGCTACTCAATTTGTGTGAACAGATTAATTTATTTTCTGGAACTAAAAGAAGAGGTAATGATGATGTATGGATTGGTCTGAAGGGTTTGTCTTCCTGAAAAACACAGCCTTCTAAACTAACAAATGTCACTCAGGTTGTCTCAAAAAAAAGGAAACCAGCTACCACTAGTCAGCTTGAAAGCCTTGTCCTGGAGGGCTATCCTGTATTTCCTGGAAAAATTCCTCAAAGGAAAGGAAATTCTGCAGAGATGGGTCAAGGAAAAAAATGAAACCCTCAGTGGGTTCCAAGGAGACTGCTAGACAATAAGTAGCCCCAAGCAGTTAATGTATGACTGCCCTTTTGAGAGACCTCTGGACCTGAAGACATCCCATGAAAACCCCTATAAAAACTGTATTCCCGGAGGCAGGAAAAAGCAAGGGATTGCTACTGGTGCTGTGCTCTCTGTGCTAACTGGAAAAGAGTGGGTCATTCTTGCAAAGATAATCGTGATCATCGTCTCCCTGTAATCAAAAACCAGTCTCCATAAAGAGATTTTTGTGATGGGAAGTGTGGATCAATTTCCACATCAGACATAAGCTGAAGAAAAAAAAATACTTGCAGTATTTGGCTTCATTATCTGGTGCTCAGAAGCAATTGCTTATCGAGCTCAGAACATAACCGGTTGCTCAAGCCATGTTTGCTGCTTCCAGTCCATAAATCTTCCTGAGAGAAGCAATTCCTAAAGACATGAAGTGATTGTATTGTTTAAAGAGTAAATTAACTGGAGTAAAGCAGCTGTCGTCTGCCTCTTATGCTAGAAACAAATGAGCAGTGGAAAGGTTTAACAGAACTCTGAAATTCATACTGCAGGTATTAATTGTGGTGGTGGTGACTGACGAACAGTGGTATCCCCTTTTTCTGGCAGTGATGTTATCTCGGTAACAAAGATTTGCCATATTTAACCTTACATCTTGGAGAAAGACTAAAAATCAGGTGGCTATCTTTACAGGTTCCCAAGAAAGCAACAGTTAACTAGAAGAGGAAACTTGCCACTGAGTATGCACAGACATCCCACAACAATGTTACATCCAAAAGGGATTTGGTGCAATGAAATTTAATGGTGGACTCTTCATCTTTGTTTAACTCTGCGTTGCAAAAGTACTGGGAGTGACTATCTTAGGTCATTGAAAAGTTATATATGTTAAAAATTTCTAAGCCCTGCATAATTAGGGTATAGCACAAGTTGTGTGTATTAGTATGTTACAAGTCTGTAACATTGGGAGATGGTATAAATTCCCAGGAAAGTGAATTCCCCGCCCCCCCCCCCCCTCACGTCTACATGTTTTCAGAAGGAAACATTTTAGGGAGTATGAACTTATATTACAAGTTAACCTTCTCTGATCCTGCAGAAAGCACCTACTCTGGCTTTTTATTTTCTGGTTAAATTCGCAACAACCTTACCAAAGATGTGGAGACAGCTCACAAAGGTAAAATGTGACTAGCAGCTCAGCAGACTGGGGAATGGCAGTTAATCCCTGATCCCTCAAGAGTAAAGGCTATTGTGACTTGTCCTATACCCAAGAGGAAAAACATGTCATTTTTACAAAGGTGGTCTTTACCAAAGGAGGTGGGGGATCCATAAATCATTGTAAGGGTCACCTTAGCAGTCAGCCAGCTAGGATGTCTGGAGAATGATGTTACCTGTACTGCCAGAAGCTGTATGGGTGGGGTGACCAGGAGATAAGTGTTTTTCTGTGACCAGTGGTAACCAGGAAGGCTTTCTGTCACACCACACCACACCTGAACCCCAAAGATCCCCCAAGAAGTTGCCGCCTCCTTCTTGCACCCTGAAAGGTTGCAAAGCTCTCTTCCATAGATACAAGGGTTGGGTCTTTCATGACAAGTTAGACTAGATCCGTTAGTCAAAAGTAGTCACCTGCGTGGTGGAAAATGCTGCGTCAGTGTACCCATACTCTGTGAACATTTCATGGAGCTGAGAGATGTCCTTTCAAATGCTTTTTCTGAATCTGATGGAGGAGGGAGAACCCAGATAATCATTGGGCTCCATTGGGTTAAACACCAGGTTTGGTATCGTCATCTCCTGTACAGTGGTTCAAACCCTTTGGTTCATTAAAAAAAGCATGGGAATTTGTTTCCAATGAAACAATAGTTTGCATTCATACCAAAAACACTTTTTTGCATCTGAAAATGCTTTCTTTCCTTCAAAAAATCTATTCTTTCAAAACTATACTTCTAATGTTTTTGTTCAGGAACTGACTGATAAAAGCAATTGTTTGCACAGCCTTAATCAAAGCTGAATGGTAAACAGCAAGGGCGTCCCTTGTTTTTATAACCCTTCTTGCTAAATTATTACCATTAATAATTACGTTATGGTGGTATTAAAAAACTAATTGAGATGAGATCCTTTTGTGCTTGGTGCTGTACAGGTCTAGAGGAGCAGACAAGTCTCTCTCTTGACAGAGATGGACAAGAGCATAAAAAGCATGCAAAGAGAACAAAGTATTTATTACAGTTTTTCATTGCCTTGTGACTGGATTCAGAGCGCATTGATTATAGTGGACTTTGGATCAGGTTCACTTAATATTTCTGCCCCTGTTTCTGTATTGTTCTAAAACCATAAACAAATCTACAACATTTTCTTGCAAGTAAAGGATGGTGCAAGAATTCTTTGCTTTTAGGAATGCAATATGCACAACGCCTTTCAATCCGTGGCTTCTCTTGAATTTAAATTTTGTGTCCCTGTCAACATCAATGGATCAATTTTAGAATTTAAATGCTAATTGAATCCTTTTCGTTATCTCCTGTTTACCGTAATAGTTAAATGAATGAAGAAACATATCTGAACTGTTTGTAATCAATATTCTCATGTTCTTGTATAACTTGTTTCTTTAGATTTTATTAATGTAGCTTCTCCTCAGTGACTCTCCCTTAAAAGTTTCTGGTATACAACTCTTGCCTCAGATCTTAGGTTAAATTTCAGGTGAATCCTTACTTCACATTTTCTGATTAGAAATCAGTCATGATCCAAACCAGAGGAAGGTTTGAGCAGAAAGGGAATTAACTATGATGGCATCAGCTGTGAGTCACTCAAGTGAAAGTTTAATTAATTTTTACAATCAGAAGTAATAACTTTACTAAAGAGATCTGAGCTCTCATCAGTCTGAAATAGATAATTTAGAAAATTCTTACCTGTTACTGATTGAGAAAATTACTGCTGTTGCTGCACATTTCTATTTTGGAAGATGGAAGGAATGTCGTAGCAGCAAAATAAGGTCTTCTGTGTCCTAGCAATCCAGAAGAGAAGGTCTCCTCACTGTTTCTGTAGGTAATTCAGATGGCATCTCTCTCCCTCTTCCCTTCTCTCTCTCCCCCTCCTTTCTTCCCTCCCTTCAGCTTAGCCAATGAATTCTGCTTTATGGTTATGGTCTGACTTTGAAGTTCTGGCTCCCTCTGCTGTTATATAAATACAGAAATTCTACGGATACTGGAGAGGAATAGCAACTTCAGGAAAGAGCTATGAAGTTACATGAAGCACGGCATGCACCCATGCTGCATGCAAGGGTGGACTCAAGTGGAAGCATGCTGAAGCAACAGGACAAAATACAGCAACAGAGCCTCATCCTGTTCTTGCCAAGGCAAGATTGCTGTCGGGTTCAAAGAGAATTTTGCCTCATACATATGAAAATGTTGCCAGTGTCAGCTTTCTCAATTTTTCCCATCCATCACAGATTGATACTAAAATTTTATTTTAGAAGGATCCAGGCTGCAAGTCTTTAAATTGTGAAGGGAGAAGAGGTGCACTGTTACTCAGGCAAAGAACTGAGAAAGTTGGAAATAGAGGAGAAGAAGGATTTGCAGAAGGACCGGTTTTCATTGATTTTCCCCAGGTCTTCCTCATGAAAAACCAAGGCAGAAATCAGAGTTGCACATTTTTCCTCTTGCATTGGGAAAATACACAGAGTATTTCCAAGGCTGTATCAGAATAACCTAATTTCACTCTTTAAGTAAAGTGGGTTTTAAGCTATGGTCAACTACTTAACTAGTCCAGTGGCTAATGCTATTCTGGGGCCCTTCTAAAGGTGTGATAAATAGTTGTAGCAAATATGTGTTTTCATTTGTAGGTATGTAATATGTCAATAGAAATCAAACATTTCAGTATCAAAATAAGTACAAGCTCTTATCAACTAATCTAACTGTGAAAAGTTTTTCATTTGTATTGTATTCTTTCATTTTTTTATGGTACCAGCTATTATAGATGTGCCCATCTACTTAGTGCTTAGCTGACATCTTTCATCATTACAGAAATAAAGCAGAAGCAGGAATATTTAAGGTCTTTCTAGGGTATTTTGGCATCTCTCTTGTCTTATGATGCTGAGGAGCATAAAACTGAAATCTGTGTAGTGAATGGTGTAAGCTGGAGGGTTGTCTATAGTTACTGGTTCTTTCTTTAGGGCATCCCTGAGTTGCTTCATACTTTGTATTACATATTTTCTCAGCCTCCTTTTCAAGAGCTTTATTTGTCAGCTAGTTTGAACCAGCACCCCATATCCCAGCATTTCCCTTTTACCCAGACACCTCAGAAGGAGATGTCCTTTCCGATCTGGTTAGGGAGGGGGACACCAAGTCTCTGCTCCAACTGAGAAGGCATGAGCCCACACAGATCTTGAGCTTCTTGCCATCTCCTTAGGAAGTAGAAGCTTCCTATCTTCCTGCAGCCAGAAAAGACGGAATTGTTTATTTAGCTGGCCTGTTCATTTCTGTTTCTTCTCTAATTTATTTATTTTACAATAAAGTAAATTTTATTTATCAATGTGTATTTTTTCTGCTGTTCAAAGCACTAAAGAAAGGGAGGGGGAACCACTAGGAAACAGGCAGTCCTTTTACTGGGGAATATTTTGGTTTGTGAAGCTGCTGTTCCTGTGCTCCTCAGCTTGCAGCATTCCTCAGCCAGCCCTATCTCCACACCTTCTGAACATTTAAAGATATGTTGTGTCACTTTTATTCTCTCAATTCAGATCTTTGGGCAGAGCCTACAAATGAGCAAATTAGCATCTGCTGTCTTCTTAAAGTCAACAGAGAACAGCTACAGCAACTGCCCCTGAAAGACTGCTCAGCGCTCTGCCGCCCAGGGATCAGGAAACGACTGAACCGCCAATATTTTCCTATGGCCTCTGGGACTTCCTTCCTGACAGATTTTTAGGATGAACTGCTGTATCAAGGTTCTGGCCAGTTTTAATGAGGTGAATGGGGCTGCATTAGAGTCCTATTACACGTATATTCATTCTTCATCGTGTCCAAACCGCAGCGTGAAAATGCTCACTACTAACAAGCTAATGCGGGAGCAGCACTTGGGTCATTCCAACCCTGCACTGGTTCGTGTAGCTGGGACTTACGTGCACACAGCAGCCACTGAGTGTAAGCCAAGAGCTGTGGTGGGGCTGGAGCTGCCATGCAGAAGCCATCCAGACTGTAGCATAGAGGGGACGCTACTGGAGCTAGCTTGGGGTGAGAACAGCAGCAGCAAGACAAAGATGCTTCTCTCATCCCAGGGGAGTCTTGTAGGCTTGGTTCAGCACCTTGCTGAAAGGGATGCTGGTACCTGAGCTGGCTGGTTTGAATCTGGCCATGTTTAATTTCACTGTACAATGAGCACTACTGAACGTGCATTGTAGAAAGTCTCTGTGAGGATCCTGACCCACTAATGCTTTTGCAAAATGCGCAAGCAGTATTTGTATGAGGGTGCATAATGGTGGAAATTTCTCTAAACACAGGACGCTTGCTGCTGGGAAGCAACATGGAAGTACTGTATTCCCAGCTATTTAGTCATGTGCTGCTCAGACTGGCTTCTTCTGTTCATATCAGTAGGTTTGCATTGACTCTAGCAACCCATGGACCTGCCCCCATTTGCTGCTTATAGGGAATGGGGTAAAGAAGCTGTAGCTGGCATGGCGTGGGGCTGTCCTACTACCCACAGAGCGATCACAAGGCTTGCTCCCATTCTCTGTTCACAGCAGGTGCTGCTGGTACAGGAGGGCACTGGGGAAGTGTCCTGGTTTCTCTGCAGTTTGTTACATAAAGCAGCTGGACTCTATGGAGACAACCTGTTTCAAGGGAGTACAGATGCGTGGGGAAATAGTCCTCTCTGCACTGGCCAGATAACTCCTTTCTGAAAGTGGTTGTGGTGACAACAAGGCCTCTAGCTGTTGGGTGCAATTAAGCATTTCCCTGGGAATGACAGGATTATCACAGCAGTGGGATTACAACTGCACTCTGGATGCTTTGAGTGTCTCCTCCAGTGCTCTTGTGTCAGATCTTCAGCCATTTCAGCCTTCACTGATGGAGCCCTGAAGCTCTGCCTCTTTCCTTCCTCTGAGCATGGAATTTCAGAGGCCAGCTCTCCCGCAGTACATTTACCAAATCTAATTGTGGTGCAGCATCTGGAGTCCTGCTCTCCCTGGCACTGATAAACAGTGAGCAATGTCCACAAGAGGTACTCGATGACAAAAGCATGTGGAGAAAATCTGCCATGGAACAGTACATAGTCCATGTGTATGCTAAGCTTAGCAGGTCTAGATGATATCCTTGTAGGTATTTTGCACAAATTTGGCTTGGCTTTGTTTTGTCAGAATCTCTGCCTCTCTCTGAAGCAGAATTGGTATTTTAACCATTTTCAGCCTTCTCCTATTTGTTCATACCCCTTCTCCTTCCATGGGGGGGAGCTAGTGAAACCGATGTATCTTCCCAGGGATTTTTCTAAACTGCTTACATGATGTTCAAGCTTTTAGGAAAGTTCTGTTACTCCTGGTCCCCTAGGCAGGCCCTTATAAATGCAGCTAGTATATAGAAAGCTGATATCATGGTCTCTTTTATATATACATATGTATATATATCTTCTTTTATATGTATGTGTGTGTATATATATATATATATGGGTGAAATCCTCTTATCCACCCTTAGCAAGTAGAAAAGTGAGTGCCTCTCCACTGTCTGCTACTTACAGGTTGGGAGGGTCATAGCCAGCTCCAGTGATGTCCACTCCACCACTCCCAAGAAGGCCCAGGGGGATATCGTCAAAGGGAGCTGTTACCAAGCAGTTCTAACTAAACCTGAGGGCCAAAGATTTAAGAAGCTAGAACTGCATTTCTCATTTTACCTGCTCCCTGCAATCAGCTTAATGATGTTCTGGTAGTACCTGGAGCCATGGATGGATTTTCTTCTAAGCATTGGTAAGCTGCTTTCCTTAGTATGTGCAGGTTTTCTAGTTGTATACTCTTAGCACCGCACTTGAAAATAGACCATGTGTCTGTGGTTTTCCACAAGAGATATTAAAAAAGAAGGTTCCATTAGGTAAAATATTTCATTGTAATACACTCTAGCAAGGTGGAAACGTAGATGAAGAAAACACCCATGATGTCAGTGCTGAATAAACTGAACACACTCAAATTATTTATCTGCACCTTTTAAGCTGTACAGTGCTCTTGTTATAATTGATTTTAATATTGTCTAAATATGTTTTATAGGATATTTCTTATATAAACCACTTTCATGGACTTCGTACCAGGCACAGTGTAGGGCCTGAAGTCTAGTGCCTAAACATATTTTACAGTACAAATAGCTGTACAAACAGCTTTCATGGGGTTGTTTATCAGTGGACTTTGATCCAAACAAGATTATTGCAGGAAATTCTATCCTGGTATGGAAGGCTACAGAGCTATTTATATGGCATTTCTTTGCAGTAGGTTGGACTCTCAGGCATGGGCTTGCTTTTTTTGTCATATATCAGTCATCTCCTGGAGAATATGTTCCTTTACACATCTGCACTAATGTATTGACCTACATATGGCACCAGGATGAGGGGAGGCTGTCAAAGGCCTGTTTTCTGCTGTTTCATCCCATTCTTCTAGTGTATGTGTCCTTGGGAGAATGTCAATGAGCATAACAGCATAATGAATCCGTTTGTGTGGCAACAATTTATATAATACCTGTTACTCTTTAAGCTAGATGGTTTCCAAATCAATAATTAGATTTACAAACATTTACAGACACCATGAATTCTTCTGTTTTTAACAAGACCAATCAGTGATTACTTAGAAGGAAAAGCAGTAATTTGATATATGTGAAAATTTATTTAAATCTGGATCCCAACAGGAAAAAAAGTCACATTTATCTGTGGTAAAGCTTGGTTACAAAAGTGTATGTTATAAGACAAACCACCTAGTGTCAGAAATGAGACAGATGTGGCACAATTAGAGCTGTGAAAGGCATGAGGTGAACCCATTCCTCCTGAAACCATGCTGCGTTGCTGCATTCCTCTAAAGGAGAGATCCAGGGCATGTTCAACTTCTAGGGGCAGGTGCAGAGGAGGAGAAACACATCATGTGGTCTTAGCCAACTCCATTGTAGACTTTGCAGCTTATGTCAGGATTAGTCTTCTTCACCACTCGGATGGAACAGCTTTTCTTGTGGAATAGGCCAACACAGTTTATCCTGTCATAGTGCTTGGGGATTAAAACCCTGTCATTGTGAAAGGCAAAGAGAAAATCAGCAGCCAAGACACGGACTGAGATAAGGATGCTTACTGAACCACAGCCATCCTGGAGCAAGCTGCATCATGGACCGATTCGGCTCATGGATTCCATTAACACAAGCACTATGGATTATCACAGGAGGAATACAGAGCCTCGATCATGGCTGTTAACAGATGAAGTGATTTCCCAATGTTTGTTCTGGTTAAAATGCAGTTCTCACTGGCCATGCTGTTAGGGATTCGTATTAATTCCTGCATAGAGGCAAAATGGGGATTAATTCTGTTTTTCCCATTTAAACAAAGACTTTCTTGACACAAACAAACCATTTGAAGAGTGCTGAATCACCCCAGCATGAATACCTCCTAGCTGAGCCTCTTCTCAACACAGGCCAACTCCCTCCCCGCTATGGCTGACAGCCAGGAATATTCCCCACCAAGGGTTCCTTGGGTTATAATCCTTCCTCACAGACCCTTGATGGGGCTCTTTCTCTCTCACCTCAGGAAGAAATTTGTCAGCCTTCTGGGGAGATCATCAGTTCACACCATTATATTTGGGAAGACACAGCTCACCTGCCATCCATGAGGCAGGAGTACACAAGAAGATTCAGAAAGCAAATTAACAGAGCAGGGGATGTGTCTCCTGTTTTGATAAGCAGAAAGAGTGGGCTCTTGGTATCATGGGAAGGATGTGGAGCAGCTCTGGCCTGATTAGGTGCTTGCAGGCGGGCCACTGGTCTGGTGCAGAGCTGCAAAAGCCCATGCGTATGTGTGTTGTGGGGTGTTTAGGTATCTAGAGACAAGCTGCTGAATAGAAGGAGAAAGAAAACTGAGGTTAAAGGGAGTCATACACCTAGTTAGCGTCAGAATCAAAAGAACATCTAGGTGATGAGGAAGAGCTGTGTGCTTGAAAGACCCTAGCTGTGTTTCCTTTTGTTTCTTCCCAAAGAAGTCTATGAGATTGCTAGATTATTCTGCTTGGTCATGATCAGAGCTAACGGAGAAACAGAAAGAGGAATTTTGCTCCCGTGACTATGAAACCCCTATGCATGCTTTCAACGAGCTTTTTCAAGTCTGAACATTTCAACCAGTTCCTGAACAGCAAAGAATAATTTAGGGGAACTTACAAGCTGCAGCAAATCATTGCAGTCATCTTACACTTGCATTGGTAACAATCTTCAGTCTTCCACACCGCACCAAAAACATAGAGGTTTCTGTTTGAAAGGCACCCTGCAGGCACACACCAGAAAATGATAGCAGATCAGTATAAACATGTATCAATAGACAAGGGCCACAGTCTTACGTCTGTGGTCTGGCAATCAAAGCACTGATTTCCATTGACTCACGCCAGGGAAGAATGTGACCCAGTGCTTTGCAGGAAGGATACCATGTCTTTGCTCCTGAAGTGTGCGTGAGTTAAGACATGATAAAGTGGTAGCAACCACACACCAGAGAAGTACTATTCTGCTATTGCAATGGCTCTGAGAAATGCCTTACCTTATGGCTACGGTAGGATCTTTCTGTTCTGTCTCATATCCAACATACGGGTCTAGACTTTAATTTCTCCCTCCTCCCTTTTCCCCGGTTCTTGTTAGACTTCAAATTGCTCTGCTAAACTGAATTTAAATGCCAGTTGTGTTGTCTTTGCTTTGATTTTAGCATCAGGTACCCCACCCAGATTAGTCAATGCTGCTTAAAACTATGTTTTCTGCCACATGGGCAAGAACTTCAGCTATGCATTCAGCCCAGAGGGTGACTACTGAACAGGATAGCATCTCTCTCTCTGTGTCCAGAAATGCCTTCAGGTAGGTTGATGCCTGAGTATGTAGCTTTTTGGATCATCCCTCAATAAAGAATGTGTTATACTATTCCAATGCTTCCAAGGCAATAAGGCTTTGAAACTCTGAATTCATGCTTCACGAATGTCTATATATTTGCCATTCTTACCGTATTTGCTGGCTGGTCTAAAGTAACAGCGAGCATCACACAGAGTACTTGAGAAGAGAAGGATCAAGCAAAAGACCAGCAAGAATTTCTAGAAAAGAAACAAGAATCTTTCTTTAAAATTAGGTGTTTTTTTCAAAGGTCTAGCAGACTAACTCGCACAGCATTAAGGATGAGTCCTACTATTCCCAATAAACTGAGATTAAAAAACACTTCCAGTGTACATACACACACAAAACACTTCCAGTGTACATACACACACACACTATAAGCTGCTGACTTACCATACTTGCACAGGCGGCTCACATTTCATAATGAGTAGTGTGGAGCGGTGTGTATTTATATACAGCAAAGCAACAATGGTCAGTGCAAAGGGAGGTGATGTAAATGATAGCACCCCGGGTGCCAATGGACACTCTAACCTGTTCCGACCATCGATCAGAAGGTGGCACCTCAAAAAGTCTTGCAGAGGCTTGTTCTGTGCACTGACATACATTGGCATCTTGGTCTCCATTGTGCTGGTGTAAATCTGAAAAAAACTCCAGTAGATACACCAGTTACTCCACATGGGCATTGGTGTGGGTGGAAGAGTCTGACCCCCCCAGAAGTTATGCCTCCAGAACTGGCAGGCCACCAGGGAACAGCAGGGAAAGGGCACACGCTAAGCCGGGCAGCAGGGCACTATTGTTCCCCTGACCTGCTACAAGGAGATCACCCCCAGGTATGGAACAGGCCATTCACACAGTGCGGCGATGTGGAGAGACCACTGTTCTCAGACTGATTTATTATAATTTCAATTATTTTATATGAGACACCTTATTTTGTCCATATGCAGGGACCTGCAGGGACTAGCTGTAGTTTTGTACCTCTCAGCTGCTGAAGCAAAGCCAGGCCTAGGGTATAGAGGCGGATCACTGTGACCAGATAGCACCTTTTTGGCAGCAAAGGTGAGATGGGCTGTGCATTGTCTCAGTCCAGAAGAAAACGTAACCATCAGGATGATTGTCACTCATGGCGCTCTTCCTGACAGCGACGACAGTGATGCTAAGGACTGGGGGAGGCAGAGAAAGCAAAAGTCCCAGTTTTCCTTCACCATATGCATGCCTGCCTCTAACACAGCTGGAATCAGACACAAAGAGCAGTGTTGTTTCTGCAACACTAACATGAGGACATTTCTTTCGATACACATCTTGCTGTAGGTGTCCAGGTCTTTGTGCAATTAGGCTGTTGCAATCCACAGTGCGTGAGGCTGCACCTCAAAACCAGCCAGGAAAACTAGCACAGATCCCCATGGCTGCCTCAGGGGCTGTAGGGCTCTACCGCTTTCCTGAATTGGAGCATAGGCATAACAAGTTTTAAAAGTTACCAGAGGATTCCCAGCATAATGAGTTGCACTCATTCCATTAGCCTGGCTCTTTCAGCACACCTGGCTTTAATTAGACACCTTGATTGGTCTGGCTGAGCTTGTTAGCTTCCGCTGATTGACGAATCGCTGGAGCAAGCAAAGCTGCACTGGAAGTGGTTTCTGGATAAGAGGGGCAGTGGCAGGATGAGCCCGGTCTCCAGAGGGGTCTGGAGTAAAGGGACAGTTGGGAAGGAAGCTGTTTCTTGTGACAGAAGATTTGATTTATGTAAGTTCCTTTTGTTTATTTGCTTATGTGTATTTAGTGAGAAGCTTTAGGGCTTTTATTGTCATTTGCTTTTAACTTTTGCAGTGCAGCGATCCAGTTTTGTGTTAACCTTATGATTTTTGTAGATTATGCTCTCTGTGTGTGGTTCTGCTGCAGGAAACAGTTGTGGTATCTAATAACGTGCCTTGAGAAAAAATTCTCTCTGATAATCCTTGAATGAATGAACTTCTATCTGAAGGAAATAATCTGCTTAAAATTAGTTTGTTAGCTATGAGAAGTAATAACATGAAAATGTAACGTATCTCTTATACGTATAGTATGTGATATGAATTTGTTTTTATTTTAATTGAAACTATTTGATTAGGCTCCAGTGTAACTAGAGGGCAGACCCATTTCTGGCTTGTTCCTGCTGTAACTCTTAACAAGCCCTGTGCTTTTGGAGGGGGCACGGTGTGGCTTATAATACCTCTAATAAGAGTACAGCTGCAAGGAAAGGTAGCAAGCGTCTTCTGACTTAAAGGTCACAGTGGATTCTAAATTGTTCCTTTACTTAAGATGGTTAATTTACTTAATTAGTTAATCTTCCTTTCTTCCCTGGAAATAACTATATTAATAACTTTCTTATAATTCTTGCTGTTTCTTAACTAGACAAATGTATAAAATATACACATGAAATTGAGGTGTAATGTGATTAAGGCTATTGCTGCCAGAAATGCCTGGTAGCTCTACCCCCTTACACTGAGGTATATATTAAAGCATGCTGTATGCATTTTTGCCTTTAAAAAAAAAAAAGATAGTTTAAAGCATCTTAGATTGCAGACTTGAGAATGAAGAAACCAAATGCTTATGAAAGCCTGTAAGGCTGAGTGAGTTGTCCATGGGATCTGTAGCAGCATGGAGGCTGAACCAGTCTCCTGCTGACCTGCTTGGACCTCTCCTCTTGAGACAAGAAAGGTTTTCCAGGTCAAATGGGTAGCAAAGGAGCAGAGAGCATTCTCTGTTTTGTAGGTGTAAATTAAGTTACCTTCTGGGGCTACAGCGTTAAGCAAGTGTCCTCTGGGGGCTCCTCTGTTAAGGGAAGGTTAAGTTGTCCTAGCCTAGCTGATGGCTGTGATGGGTGAGAGGGTTGATTACCTCTAAGACATGGAGACCATGGCAGCTTGCTGCTTTGCCTCTATGCTTCTCCCTTGGGGTCTGTTGTACTGGAAGGGCTCGTAGCTCAGCTCTAGACATAGTGACTTAAGTAAAACAAGTTCCTTCACTGGCTGCAGGGGTGTGGCAGCAGTTAATGTATGGGTCTCCTCAGCCTGAGGTCTGTGAAGCGATGAGAGGAACGTCCAGCACTACCTTTCCCTGTTTATCTAGCTCCTGTGTCTGTCAGGGAAGTTGCCAAACTAAACTGGCCAAATAATGTAGTGGCTTGACTAAAATAGTGACTCTGTGCCAAACCAAGGAGGCAATCCTGCCCTGGGAAGCTTTTGCCCATTATAAGGATTTTGAGTTTTCTGAGGAAAACTCCAACCTGGAGTTGGAGGGTCTGGGCAGTGGTTCTTCCTCAAACCAGGGCAGTGCTTTGAATGGTGGCTCCAGGTCATCAAGGCTCTAACTAGGGTACCAATTCCATAATTTGATTAAAACTTGCTCCCATTGAAAACATCTCTTCAGTGGCCTTTAGTGGCTTTAGACATGGTCTGCTGGTTGTCTGTTGCTTCGCTTTGTTTCCTAATTTAAAACTACATCAATATACTGTGTATTTACTAAACACTATGGTGGGCTTCAAAACTGGATCAAAGCACATGAATAAATCTGACCTGACTTCAAAACGGTTCATGTGAATCTCTTTTTAAAGAGAAGCTAAGAAGGGAAACTGATCTTCCTTCTGGCTCTGACAAGTGATTGCTTCCCTTTTTAGCTGAACTTGTGGGAGCAAGCCTTTACATTGGACCCTTAGCTGCACTCACGTGTGTGCAACTCTTGGGAAATCAAATGGACTTTGTTAAATTTGATATTTTCCCCAAAAGCAAGACCTGGTGGGACCTGGCCTGTGTCAGTGAGAACATAGTTTGCTACTTATCAGAGGTGCAGCAGCATCTGTTTGCCCACCACTTGCGGTGGGTAGTACTGTCTTCCCTCTGTAGGAAGGCTTCAAGATAGACTTCCATCTTATATTCCTATATTCCATATTATACACCAGCTTTCAGGCTGTGCAAAACCACCCTGCCCACGTCCTCTCCCTAATGTAAATTTTAAGAAGACATTTATTTATTAACTCTCCTTTTCTTTCCCCACTGGTCTGGGACAGATGGCAGCTGGGTCTTTTGTATGTGTGGGGTTTTGTTTATTTTAAACTTGAACTAATTCAAGCTGTTTAGCCTGTGTGCATGCTCCCCTTGGTCAAGCTTGGCTGTGTCTCCCTTTGAAGCAAAAATTGAGCTCTCTAACTGCTGCTCCTGCAGAAGGCCAGACTTTCTTTAAACTGTTCAGTAAAATGACATAACACAAATGCAGTGTAACACCTCCACTACCTTGAAGAGACGTAAATGTTTCTTTTTCCTTCCTTCAGTACTAGAATTGTGGAGGGGGTAGTTTTGATCTCAGTCCACAAATTTATTTAGATCCCAGGGTCCCACTTGCCTTCGGCAGGAATTAGCCCTTCCATAAACCCTGAGTCTGAGTCCAGAACCGCTCCTTCTTGGTTTGTTGGTTCTGCCGCACTCATGACATTTCTCTGCTCCTTTCTTTGCCTCTCCTGGAGAACACACTGCAAAGCACAGGGGGCTCCACCTGGAACAGGCACGCATGCGTGTCTGAGCTGGCATGACGTGAAGGGACAGTTAATGGCCATACTGAGACGACAGTGCCCATGGCTGCTCAGGGATGAATGAAGTGGGCTCTGCCAGGCTGGAATAGCGGTCTCTGTCTTCCTGTTAGACAGGAAAAAAAATACTGGAAGAACAGAGTTATTGCATCTGTTACTGCCTTTGGTGTAATGTAGTTTGAATGCCATACAAGGGACTAACTCTAGCCTAGGTTTGTCACGGAAAGCTTGCATTTGCCAGTGGTATCAAAATGCAGATGGCAGAGAAAAACAAGGTTAAATATTTTTTTTCTCCCCCCCCACCGACCTAGTGAGCAAGAGCTCTGCCTTCTGTCAGCAGTGCAGGCCTGCAGGTAGCTGCCCACTGCCGCTGCTTGCCTTCATCCAGAGAAGTGTCTTGCTCCACTTCACAAGGGAGTTCCAGTTGGGGTTAGGGGGAGCAGTAACTGTTCATGAACCCGTGGACCTTGCCCCTCTCATCCCAAAGACAAGAGTAGCTCAAATCCCTGAAGTACGACTATTCTTCCAGGGGGCTGGGAATAGGGCTTGGTGTCTGTGCGTGCAAAGGGAGCCAGCCCCACGCTGGTCCTGAACTTCTCTGTGGGATCCAGTCATGGCAGCTCTGGGAAGATGTCCTTGACTCTCCTGAGCATTTTGGAGCTGAAGTGAGCCTTTAGCCTCTTGGGTGCGACTTGTTCTGCATGTGACAAGCAACTACACTGGCACTACCATAAAGTACTCCTAAAATGTCTGGGCTTTGAAGAGTTCCCTTCTAAGGTGATGCTACCAGCCCGAATTTATCCTCCCACTTTGCTCCTGTGTGAGTGTCTTCTACCCTAGCCAAACTGAGGGAGTACAGTTACTCCTAAGCTGAGTCTCTGCTATCAGCATTGGTGCTAGGCACTGAGCTATTTTGACAACTGACCTCCTGAACCCAGAGTAGGAGGCTAAAATATCTTAATACTGTCCACTAGATTGACAGCCTTCAACACTTCTGTATTTATCAACTTTCCTGTCTTTACTGAACATGTGAAGGAGCCCGGGAAGTCCTTGTCTCTTGCCTGACTAGAAGCCAACAAAGCCCAACCACTTTGCGTGCTGCCTTCTCCTGTGCTCCATCCTTTCTGTGCTGAGTGCAGGCAGAGTTGCATGCTTGGCTCCTCCTGGGATCTTGGGTAGATGTATGTGGCCCAAAGCAAACTGGGGATGAAACCCTTTCAAGCAAAAAGCTAATATAACAGAAATGCTCATTAACAGTGTTAAAAGATCTCTGCTAGATGACACCTACCTAGGAAGACAAAAGTCATTAAGTACTTAATAGCTCTGCTTGTGTGGAGCATGAGGATCTTAATCTGTCTAGCAGAGTAGCTACCTGTAGGTATTTTTTTCCCCCCTCCTTGTCCCCATTCACCTAACCCATTCCTCTAATGACAGTTCTGTCTTGACTTCAGCTATTCCTGAAAATGTAGGTTTCTCACTAAGAGGATAGAAATCAGTTTCCCAGTGAAAGAGCACTGCAGGAAGCCCTAGGGTAGTGATGGATGTCTGCTTGATGATTTTCTGTTACAAGGCAACAATATTCACTGAGGCCAAAGAGATGACAACTGTGCATGAACTGAAAAAGGTGCGGGAGGGAATACTAAAGAGGCCACCAGAGCCAAAGCAGTTCTACAAAGATGACCATCTTTTCTAGACGGTGGCTTAAGTAGCCAAAGCTGCCATCTTCATGTTCCTGCCACAGTGGGCTTGGCTTTATTCAGTCCTGGCAATGGAACCTTTGAACCATTGTGTACTGACCCCTTCTCAAGCACCCCAGAGCTACCTGATATTATGAAGCTGCACAAATCTGGTAGCAGCTCTAGTGAGGCACAGTCTTGTGCGAAAACCAGCATCTCATGTTTTGCCTTTTGCAGACAGGGTGCTGGTCTTGTCTATGTGTCCTGTGTCCACTCACACCCTTCCAAATGTGTCTATCTGACCAATAAAGCATTGCAATTCAATTACATGTCAGTGTGCTGTAGTGTCCAGGCAGCCAACAAGACTGTTTCCTGGGATCCTTCTTTCAAATTAGTGCTAGAGAAGAAGGGCAGCAGCAGCTACATGTGTTCTTCCTAGATTGTAAATGGCATGTTATGCCACTTGTGTTTCTTCCAGCCTAATGCCCATGGTCTTAACAGCTCCAAGCTGCTGGGGTTTTTTGGGGGGAAGAAGTGTTGCACAGTCTAACTTGGTATGCAAGCATTTGTTTCTCTGACTTCTGACAGTAGTGCCTCTAAGGAATTTGGCTGAAAATTTGGGGGGGCAAGGGTGCAGAAGGAACTTCTAGTCCTGCCTTTAGCCAAATCTTTAGGAAGACTATAACCTTAAGATCTGAGCAGAATTAAGGTCAGCAAATGGAGGTTATTACCTCCGAAGTTAAGGGACACTGCACTAATACAATGCACAACAATGAATTTCTAGAGTTGACATGAAGTATGGTTACTGGCATGGACTGTTGAAAACCTCTATCAACTGGGCAAAGATTATTTTTTTTTTTTTTGTCTTCCAAGTATTAGAAATTTACTTTCTGGCATCTGCCTTCTCCATTCCAGGCAAGAAAAACGCAGTGGAAAAAGGGCAGTATAGCCAGAAACTGTTATAATAAAACAGCAGTTTGAGAGGTCTGTAAGAAAGAAGTTGGTGGTTATAGGCATGACGTCATTCCTATCAATGCTTCTACTGTTAAGAAAGCCTATGAAGTTGCTTCTCTTCCCAGGCAGAATTGATCTCAGCATTGGTGGTTTTTTTTTTTCTGTGAACCAGATCCACTATTTCAGAATTAGTATTAGACTTTCCCTTTCATCCCTAGCGATGCTTTCACAAGCCATCACATCTGACTCAACTTACTCTGTGCTGCAAGGGGCAGACTCCTGGTTTTGCTCTCTGTTTACAGAGGTGCTAATGCATTGATTCCCTCAATGAAACTCTGAAGTAATGTTATCATTAAGTTTTCATTCTCTTGTATCAAGGGTAATTCAGGCAGGCCAGTATATGTCCAAGTTCAAAAAACAGTCTTGAAACTACTCAGTCCTGTCCATAAATATCTCTTTGGCTGTTTCTCTCTGTACTGATAGACTAAAGACACTTCTAAAACGCTCCTTACATTCTGAAACCTCACTGGAGCAAACAGAAATGGAGCTCATGCCTGCCACCTGAACCTGGATCTAGGTTCTTGCATTCCCTGTAGCTCTGACTGGTCCATCCTCTTCTTACAGCACAGCAGTGCTGTGGCAGAACTAGGATGCCATCTAGTGACTGTAGTGAATTTATAGGAGAAAAAAGGAGCAATACAAACCAGAACCTTAGCAACAACAAAAGAAGAAAGTAAGTTCCAGGGCTGTCATGTGTAGATAAATAAGCTGTACTACTGTACCTGGGCTGTATTTAGAGCAATCTGTTTGATCAAGCTCCTTATACTTCCCACTAGGCTTGCTGAAAAACTTAGGTCCTCTCTGAAACTTTTGGCTGGCAGTGAGCACCAAGCAAAGAATACTGGCATGCTACAGCATTTCTCATGGTTTTGGTCGTTCTAACTTTCAAACTCATCCTTACTGAAAAAGGGATGTAAGAGTCCCCCATTCAGAAGGATACTTGGAAGAAAGTGAAGGGAGATGTTAATTAGGAATATCAGCTGTTCAACAGAGATTATATCCTAAAAACATAGGCCTGAGGCCAGCCATGTTGCCAAACCAGATGCTGAACTTCTGGGTGTTATGATCACAAATGTCTCTGCCTGGATTCATAATAATGTTACAGCGTTTATCTCTTATCTGACCCATTTGCATAACTTGCTGTTAATATTAGAGAACAATACTCAATGCTTTGAATGTACCCATGCAAGTCTGCCTTACACACTCAAATACTACAAACAGGAACAAACAACTGAGCTGGAAAAAGAGGCTTTTGTTAAATAATCTAGTCAATGACTTGGGGAGTCTAAATAATTTTGGGTGAGTATCACACCAAGCCAGACCCCTGCTTACCTCTCCTTGACCATCACCTTTGGTGCTCAGGACAGCCTCCTGCTGTCCAGCAGCAGGGCAAGAACAGGAGACCACTCAAATAAAATGAGATCTTGCAGCCCCCAGGAAGCTTCCTCCCTGTGCGGGACCAGGGGAGACTGGGATAGAGCTGTTGGGACTTGCTTGATCTCTCCTAAAACAGGAACTGAGAAGGGGGAGGCAAAGTGCCTCAGGAAGCTGTTGTACTCTAATGAGAGTATAACTTGTCTCGGTACAGCATGCTAGGGAAGCTACACAGTCCCAAGCTGGTGTTTCTGCCCAGTTCAGCTACCTGTCCCTCATACAGCGGACTGGAGTGACTTCTGTGTTACACGGCTGAGGGAATGAATTCTTTCACCATCTCTGAGCCATTATAGTTAGCTGTTAAACAAAACAGCTGCCCCATCTTTGGCAGGCCAGGGTGGCAATGGGAGAAACCTCTGGAATTACAGTGGAGAAAATGCTGGGATATTTTGAAGGCAGATATCATCTGGTGGTGTCAAAGGACTGCAGTTTATTAGTGGTCCATAGTGGAGATCTACTTGAAGCATTGACTATGTAAAAGCCCTGGAGAAGTGTAAAAAGCATGGCTCAGTGGTTGAGACTTACAAGCTGAAAGAAATGAAATGTGAAAACAGGATTTTTGGGGGTGGGGAGAAGTGTTAAGGTAACCTTGTCTTGCTGGGTATTTTAGATAGGTCATATGCCTTGTGTATTCTGGAGTTTCATGTAAATACCTGTTATAAAGCCAATCAGTTTGCCCTAAAATAAGCCACAGCTTGGTCCAGGGAAACATGCACACAACAGTAGATTTGAACAGAAACGTTCAGGCTTTCAAAAGGTGCCAAGGCAAACTTTCCTGCATACCAACAGATGAGTTAACTAAGAGAGAAGTGAATGAACAAAATTGTCATGAACTGAATTTATCTAAGTTTTTTAAATTGGTATGAAATGGAATGTGAACTGCAAATCTCTAGCTTATTTGGTATGCATAATGTAAATGACATATGCACTTTCCTTGTTCATTATTAAGTTGGATTTTATTTTTAAGATTTGGGCAAAAACCCTAATAGAAACTAAACACAAATGGGTACTAAACCATTAAGTTTTATGTGATAAACACTGCTTGATAGGAAAACTTCCATCAGATTTATGACATGTGTGTTCCGGTGTTTGGCTTAAAAGACTTGGTCATTGGTAAGCTAAGCACTAGATTTCATTTTTAGGGCAAGAACACTTTTCCAGTACTCAAAAGACTTTCCTTGAAAAGAATTATGGGAGTAGAGGGACCAGGGCCAGCCGTCTGAAACTGCCTCTCTTTCTAGCAGAGCTAGCAGGAGAGGTGTGAGAGAGGGGGAAGCTGGGGGGAAGAGAGCACACAACTTCTGCTCTGCCTGGGCTGTGTTGCCTCCCAAGGTTCTGCAGAGTCTCTTAAACCTTTAACATGTCAGGATAATTGAGAAAACTCTTTATGTGAATGTTTCCTTTCCACTACGTGGAGCTAGTGGTGTTATGATCTAAGGCTTTGAGGGTGGGGCAAGTATCCTTTGTATGTGACTGTAGCTATGCATGTTGAAGTAGTGAAATGCCAAGACAAAACCTCACTTAGCAAAAGTGGGAAGAGCAAAGCAGACCTTTTTACGCTCTGTCTCTGCTTTCTCTGTTTCAAAGGTTTTGTCATCCTCCCACAACTAGGCTTCTTCCTACAGAAAGGAGCCAAGTCCCTGTTGTGCTTCTGGTGTTCCAAAACTAGATGCAATGGGTAACATCATCTGTTTCCATGTTGAAACTTGGAGCAGGCAAGAGAAGAGCAGACTGATCCCTGGAGGATTTTTTGGATTAGACATGAAACTAATCTTTCCTACTTCTGCATAGCAGACAGGGTAGATCCATATGTCATAACAAGACTTGGCAGATGATGCAGAAAGGTGCTTGGGTGGATTTAAAATGTGGTTGAATAGGTCTGGATCACATAGGAGTGCCGGTAAGGCTGGCTTTTCTGGAATTTGGGTGCATAGGTCTACTCAGCCTTAAAAAAGTAAGTAAATCTTTGGTCACAGCTTACTTAAGACTTGGTGTTCTCTATGGAGATGCCTTACAACTGAATCTGGAAGACTTGCAGGGAGAAAGACATGCATAGAATGTTTTGAGTTGGAAGGGACCTTTAAAGATCATCTAGTTCTGCTCCCCCTGCCAGGTTACTCAAAGCCCTGTCCAACCTGGCCTTGAACACTTCCAGGGATGGAGCATCCACAACTTCTCTGGGCCACCTGTCCCAGTGTCTCACCACCCTCATAGTAAAGAGTTTCTTCATCGTATCTAATCTGAATGTAGCCTCTTTTAACTAAAACCTTTACCCCTTGTCCTACCACTACAGGCCCTGGTAAAACGTCTCCTTCTATCTATGCTGCTACCCTTCCTGTGTCACCTCCTTTGGTGGAAACTAAAATGCAACCCTACAATTCCCATGCACCATGGTGCAGTAATTTCTCAGAAAGCATTTCCAAGACCTCTAGCCTCAACCCTGAAGTGTTGGCATCTGTGCTAGGCATGGTGTCATTAGAAGATGCCTCCAAATATGCTTTTTTTAGCATAGGCATGCACACATGGAGGTAAACAGACTCATGGCCTAGTTGCTAATGGGGATGGTGTCTCCTAAGCAACACTACTGAATGTGGATAGATTGTTTTATGAATGGTAAGTCTTGAGCTTTCCAAGCAGGTGAGAGCGGGAAGCAGAAACAGAAGAGGCAAGATAGTATTTCTGCTTGCAGTCACTCTGTCAGCCAGTTCTCCCAAGAAACATGTGTGCTTTGTGGTAGGCAAGTTGTGATTGTATATGCAAGTATATGGGTGCAGTTCCAAAATGGTTCTTACCCAACCTCAGCATCCTTGTCAGGTGCTGAAGGGGCTGGGGCTGGTCATCCAAAACAATGAGTTGGACCAGAACATTGGAAAACAAAATTTTGGACTAGAGTAAGAATGTCAATAGCTAGAGGCAAGTAGGAAACGAATGGCCTGCACATGCACTGGACTAAACCAATGGGGGAGCTGGAGTCTGAAGTAAAGGCAGCTCATCACTGCCAGAACAAACCTAGTGAGAAGATGGGCTCCTCCTTGTGGGTGGGGCTCAAACTGCATCTACTGCTGGGATGGCAGTGACACAGACAAATCTTTCCTTTATGCTGTATAGAAAAGGCTGAAGACTGTTACACAAACTCCAGAATGATCTGTCCACACTCCATTCCACTGTAGTAAATCAGGATGGCCTTATAAATGCCTGTCTCCTCTTGGCATTGGATGTTGGGACAGGCTGTGAATCTGAATGTTTACTTGCTGTAAACAGCAAAATTTGTGCCTGAGAACACGAATCCTGTCTATAAACAGATGGCACCTGTAAGATACAGGCTAGAGTAATGGCTTGGTTTTTAAACCTCCTCTCATGCCCTTGATGGTTGGATAGAGTCCATCCAAAATGACTCAGGAGTTGTAATACTCCCAGCCATTGGACAATTTTCAGACATTACGTAATGGGATGCCTCATCTGCTCCACTCTGTCCAAGAGTGCTCGAACTGGCAAACTTAAGCACACAGCAAGATGCTCAGGGTAGATGGATTTCAGTGGATTTCATTCCGTTTCAGAGATCAGATTGTGATCTGCAGTGGAATAGAAAAGACTGGTGCCCTTGGAACAACTGGAGAAAAAGAAACTAGCAGACTTCAGTGATGGAGAAAACTGAGGAGAGGAAGAAGATGGCAGGAAGGAAAAAAAATGCCTTCCGCTTCTGGAAGACTGGACTGAACTTGACCTCTTGTATACAGAGACCATAAATGCAAAGCTCAACTTCAGTCAAATGCAGGTCACAGTTCCAGACTGATCAATGGTTTCAATTTAGGCTGTGGTACTACAGAAAAGGAATAATTCAGACGTTCAGAAGCAGGTGTCTCCAGAATATCTTTGCAAATGCTGAGAAAGTTTATACCACTGCCTTCAGAAATGTCATCGGAGCACACTGCTCTTTGGTTACTGTCATATTCTTAGTCTTTGTATTCTCAAGCTTGTAGTCTTCCTGAATATAATTACAAGGTCTGGATCTTATTTTTGACTGGTTCTAGAACTACTTCTTATCACTAAGGGGCACCTGATCAAGACAGATACTAACCACGTGCCTAAATGGTTACAAAGCTTGTTCCACAGTGCACTAAAATTGCAGGTCCCAGTAGTTTCCAGATACGGGCAGATGTTAGGAAAAAAAAACAAACCCTAATTCAGCAGGCAGTTTCAGGTGAGTTTGGAGGTAATCTGCAAAATAAACAGGTGTAGTAACAGACAAATTGTGATGCTAGCTCTGGTAAGTACGTGATCAAAACCCTGCTGCCTAAAGATAAAAAGGGAAGAGCTATCCTTTGTTCTCAAACTAAGGTGTTTTGGGTGCAAAGCTCTGAACTTCTACATACAACATCTTCCTGGGCTTCACGAGAATATTGGTTCAGTCACAACCCAATCCTGCATGTGCTCCTGGGCAGCCTGTTGACACCTCTGTCTTACCTGTTGTGAGGCAGAAGACCTCAACCAGTGTTCCATGGGTTTTGGTAGCCTAGGAAGGAGGAAGTGGGACAGATGCAGCTCAAATCATGCAGGACCCTCTTACCTTTTTCGCAGTAGATGTAATTGTTACTGTTCTTCATGTAAGTGCCTTATGGGCTTTGTGGCACTTTTAGTCTATTTGCACAGGTGACATTAGCAGCTTTGGCTTGTAAACTGTTGTATGAACTACATTACTATGGGCCCTCTTCCAAGAGGGCCCGTGGCAGGCAATTTAAAAAGAGTGTAACCAACAGGCTTGCCTTCCTGGGGAAGGAGAAAAGGAAGCAGAGGTGGAATAAATCACTGGGGCGTCATTCCTAAGGTCCTGTGTTGCTTGCCAGAGCACATGTAGTCAAGGCTGACAGGAGCTGAGGTTTGCCCTGCCCCTGCTGACAGCAAGACCAGGCCCTGCTGACAAGATGTGTGCTCCTTCCATAATGCAAAACGAGGAACTATGGAAGCTCTGGCAGATTCTTTCTGTTACAGGGAAACAGAGCATGGAGACAAGGGATGCTCATAGTCACTTGTGGAAAGAGGCAACTGAACAAATGTACCCATAAAGCTTATGAAGCAGTGCCCCGATGGAGAGCTTATACCAGCATGTGTATCCCTCTCAGTTATTGTTTGTGGATTTGCTGAGCTTCTTGCCTGTTTGAGCCTAGTCTTTCCATCCAGCTACAATCCTGCCCCTTAGCCAATTTAATAACTTGAATTTCTTAAGGGTTAATATGAATAAAGGACTCTTTCTCTTACCCAGACTCCAGTTTGAGGACTAGATCTGCTATGCTGTAGGTGCAATGGAAGTAAAGTGCTGGGTTAGACCAGGTAGCGGGTGGTTCTTGCAGCCCATAGGTTGGGCAGGCTCCAGGGAACTAGATAGGATAAAATATCATCATATAAGACACTCTCCTAGAAAAGAAAGTGTTCAGAAAGCTTTTTTAGTTGCTTTTCATTTCTTTCACATGGTTTGGGTTTTTTAATGTTAGTTCTTTAGGTTTCCGTCCTCAAAGAAGAAAAAAAGTCACACAAATTTCTAATGCTTCACCTGATTTTATTTTAGCTTTAAGATACAGCTGTTCACAGATAACAGAATGTATTCCCTGGCACTGAAGTGTGACTGGAAAAGAATTAAAATTAGCAGCTACTGAGGATGATTTAAACTGTTGGCTTTAATTTCTGCTCTCAAAGAAGAAACAAGTCAGTTCTTTCTTCATGGGGAAGCAGAAGGCAGAGAAACCAAGCGAGTCTTTAGATATTCAGTTTTATGCGTAGATTTCGCTCAATAGATGCATTTTTCAGTGTTTTTGAATTTGTGAGAGAGAGAACCCTTAAAACAAACAAACAAAAAAACCTTCAGATCCACAATCCTTCTCTATTTTCCCACCTCTGCAGTGACTGGGCATTCTTTTGAGTGATCATCTTTCTCTACTACTTTATAAGTGCAGGCCTCCTTGTTGAGAATTTTTACACACTTCTCTTCATCATAGGCAACTGGTATTGCAAGGCTGTCATTGGGAAACAAAAGACAAAAAGATGATGAGACTGAGAAGTACACAGCTTCAGAGTGGTACCTACACTTTCAATATGAAGAGGCTATGCTGAGGAGGTGTTCAGGAGCAGAAGAGGGAACTCGCACAAAGCTCCCAGCTCAGGAGTTACTTAGCCCACTGCTTAAGCAGGATTAGGGGAGAGTTGTTTACTGATCTGATTTACACCCAAGGGATATTTGTTGTGGTTATTTGCTACTCAAAGATGATTGATTTTTCTTTTCAGTTACAATATGGAACAAGAATTGCAAGAGTGGTTGGGTGTCGCTGCAGTAAAAAATACAGGCAGGCCAGTGTATCTTGAGCTGCTTCTCAAAGTAGAGAGGGCTATGTGTGGTTTTGGGAAGATCTGCGTTACGAGCAGCAGAAAATTCTTAAGTAACTATGTGTTCTCTCTTAAGCAGTATCTTGCCTGAAATTTTAGCCCTGAGAAGAATTAAGTCCTTTTTTAAAATCAAGAATCATTTTTTTAAACATGAGCTATATTTGTCAGAACTTCTTGCTCAGTGATGATGGTGTTGAGTTAATGCATAACTCTGTGTATGAAGTGAGGGAGAGAAGGGTCACGGTCATTTCTCAGGGACCCCTGTGTGAAGGGAAGTACCTTCTGCTACATCATGGCAGTAGAGGAAAAACCCTGCTGCTGTTCCAAACTCACCTGGAGCAGCAGCTCATTCCAGTCCCAGAACAAAAGCAATCATAGCAGTCTGCATTCCTCCAGTGGGAACCAAATTCATGCAGTTCTCCATCCAAGTCACGGCAGCCTGAAAACATAGTGTGCAAGCAGCCTTCAGTGTCAGACCTATTGCACTAAGAATTCTATTGCTTGTACAAAACAGGTGGGATCTTTGTTGGCTTTTTACATTTAACATCCCTATCTGGCAAACACTGAGGGTCCCCAAAAGAGCAGGACTACTGCTATTCTAATGCATGGAGAAGGGTATCCGGGATCCCTCTATTTCCTGTGGCTCTCTGCAACTCCAGGTTTCCTGGAGTAGCTCATCTTTAAGTACAGGAACTGGAGCACCCAGTGGAAAGACAGCTAGGCACAGACCTGGTCAGAATTAAGAAAAGGCTTTGACTTCCCCCCTCATTAACACCAACTGCTGTTGACTCTTCATGCAGAGCAAGATTAAATCTGCCTGAAAAACTTCCCAATCCTCAGCTGCAGTAAGAAAGTACATACTGGATACAAAGTTCCTGTCTAACAGTCATGGAATTGCAGAGGACACCAAGCTGAGTGGTGCGGTTGACATGCCTGAGGGATGGGCTGTCATCCAGAGGGACCTGGACAAGCTGGAGAGGTGGGCCCATGTGAACCTCATAAGGTTCAACAAAACCAAGTGCAAGGTCCTGCACCTGGTGCAACCCCCAGTATCAACACAGGTCGGGGCATGAAGGGTTTGAGAGCAGTCCTGCAGAGAAGGACTCAGGGGTACTGGTAGATCAAAAGCTGGACATGAGCCAGCAATGGGCACACACAGCCCAGAAAGCCCAACCGTACCTTGGGCTTCATCAAAAGAAGCGTGGCCAGCAGGTTGAGGAAGGTAATTCTGCCCCTCTACTCAGCTCTGGTGAGACCACACGTGTAGTACTGTGTCCAGCTCTGGGATACAGGAGAGACATGGACCTGTTGGAGCGGGTCTAGAGGAGGCCACAAAAATGATCAGAGGGGTGGAACAACTTTCCTATGAAGAAAAGCTGAGAGAGTTGGGGTTGTTCAGCCTGGAGAAGAGAAGGCTCCAGGGTGACCTTGCTGCGGCCTTTTGGTACTTAACGGGAGCTTATAGGAAAGATGGGGACAAACTTTTTAGCAGGGCTTGCTGCAACAGGACAAGGTGTAATGGTTTTAAACTAAAAGATGGTAGACTTAGAATAGGTATAAGGAAGAAGTTATTTACACTGAGGGTGGTGAAACACTGGAACAGATTGCCCAGAGAGGCAGTAGATGCCCCACCCCTGGAAACACTCAAGGTCAGGTTGGATGGGGCTCTGAGTAACCTGATCTAGTTGAAGATGTCCCAGCTCATTGGAGGGGTGTTTGGACTAGATGACCTTTAAAGGTCCTTTCCAACCCAAACTATTCCATGATTCTATGAATAGACTTCCTAGATGGGTGATCTGGAAAGCAGGATTTTATGAGGACAGGACAAGGCAGAGTGGAGGATTTTGGTGTTCTAGGCTGTGTCTTTGCCTATAAATATGTTCTGTTTCTTTGGCAGTGCTAACTCATTTTTCTAGTCGGAGTACTAGTTCTCAAAAAAAGCTCTGGTTTGGGGCATTTGGTTTATTTTGCGAACTGGCACACATCAGCACTTCTTGTGTCCAAACACTTGTGTGTTTCTTCTAAGCACTTATTTTCCTGCACCTCCCTTCATCTGCAGCCTCATGGACAACCATGTTTTGGAAGAGCAGTCCCAGATTCAATGGGAGCAGCCATTCTGCTCTTAAGAACTTTCCTTGGGATAGAGAAACAACTGATGAGTAAACTGATGGGTGTGCTGAACATTGGCTAATCTGTTTCCAGCTTTGTACTGACCACATCCACACAGAGAAGGGTCCTTTTCCTCCCTTCTCTGTATTTCTAAATACGCTTCCAAAGTGAAAACATGAATTATTATTTCATGCAGATTTATAAACTAATTCCATGCTATTTCTCTGGACAAAATTAATTTGTAATTTGGCCTGTGTGATGCTCTTCAGATAAACTCTTCTTTTTTTATAACACAATATAAATTCCCTGCTTTTCATACTATATTTCCCGCCTACTTTTTAATGGTTTCTCTCCACTCTTTCCACTTATTTTTAAACTGTGATAAATTGCACCGAATTGACAAGTCAAATCAGGCAGTGCTTGCGGTGATGTCTGTCACGTTGAGGACAGGTGGCTTCTTACCTGTGATCTCCTCATCAGGTGTCCCTGGATTCAGTGGCTGAAAGAAGCAAGCAGCATTGGACAGTGTCACGCTAATGACAAGAACAAGAAGGCAGGCCAAGATGGTTTTCTGAAGAACAAAGCAGAATTAATATCAATACTGAAGTAACTATTAGGGTGTCTTCATGGTAAATACTACCATTAGAAACAGGAAAATACATTGTGGCTTTAAATCAAAATCCATTGTGTTTTGCAGTTTAGACACTTTAACACACAGGCAGGAATACTGAGTCATTTAGAAGGAGCAGAGGCAGAGCTTCATTTGGGAGAGGAGGGGGCCAAGTCTTTCCAAGCTGATAAAAACAAGAATTGCCTCATACAGGACTGATAGACTTATTTGTGAAAGGCGTGTGTTCTATTACTTTCCCCTCCCCATTCATTTTTCTTGCCATGATCCTCTGTAGGACTGGTCACCGACTGTCTCTCTCACTGACCTTGCTCATAGTTGTAAAAAAGAACAACCCACTGGATATTTCACCCTAATATTGAATGATTAGGAACAAGCTGAAGAACTTCAGCTGATGCTAAACCCTCAAGATTTGGCCCTACTTTAAGCAGGAGGCTGGACCAAATGACCTGCAAGTGTCCCTTCCAACCTAGATAATTCTATATTTTTATTACCTTTGCCAGCAGCTTTTTCTGAAAGTTCAGCTTAAATCCCTCAGTCCATCCCTTACCCTCCAATATTAGTTTGAAATGTTTAAAGGCCTTTCATTGGGGATATAAAGGAAATAAGCTCAAGAACTGTAGGGTGGAATTAGTTGTAATTAATTTAAAAGAAGAAAGGTAGACTGGGAATAAATAATGACATATACCCACACATGTACACTGTATTTAATGTGGGGGTTTTGGACAGAGTAGAACTGGTGACTTATAAAAAGAAGTCGTATCTGAGAGATGGCAGGAGGAAAAAATGGCATTTAATCTTGCAGAGGAGAGGCCAAAACCCACAGAACTGCAACAGGGCTGCAAATGAATAAAAATAAAGATAATGGGTTTGAGTTTCACTAAATTTTCAGAGGTTACCCAGACTCTTCACAAAAATGAAGGCCACTTCTAGGTTGAGACATAATAGAGATGCTTTCTCCCAGAAAAGAGATTGTCTCCAAATATTACAGATAAATGAAAACAGGTTATAATAAGCCTTAGCTGGAGCCCTATTACACGTCTGCCATATACATGCTGATATCTTCTACCAAGGTTTCTACCTGCCTATGCCTATCTGTCTGACTTTAGCTCTCAAAACACAGAATTGCTACTTTCTCCAAGTTGCTTAGATCTCTGAATACCGAGACAAATCCAACAGAACCTTCTTTAAAATCTACAGCAGAATACCATGGTCTTTTACAGTATAAGATGTAAGGACTCACCATTCTTGCAGAATTAAGAGGCGTCCAGTAAGGAGACAACCTGTAAGAAGCTCATCTTCTCAGAAAACTTATATAGAGAGGGAATTTATTACACTAGTCCTTGAGCAAACTGAATGTGCATGAATAACTCCAATAAGGTTTCTGCAAAATGACCTCATGGGGTGGGCACTATTAAAATAAGCCAATTATATACAGAAAGGTTTGGTTCTGAAAGGCCCTGAGGTGTGGCTGTTGTGCCACGCCAGTTCTGGAAGGCAGTTATGGGAGGCACTTCAACAGATGTTTTAAGCCTGGAAGGAATATTTAGCACTTGTCCTGAGAAACCCATCAGACACATTGCGGTTGTCACTCACAACAAAATTTGCATGCTTAGTTTGAACCATTTAGGCTTTAAAAGAAAGGATCTTGGAACAATTGTTCAGCTTTCTTGTTCAAAGGCAGTTTCTGAATTCTGTGTAAGACACTTGTATCGTATGTGGCACATTTCATGCTACAACTTGCATTAGTGGTATCCCTATTCTTGTGCACCAAACTAAAATTTCTCTTCAGCACAACTTCGCATACAGTATGTGGTTTATTAAAATCTTCCATTAAAGTGTTCCATATATCATTTTACATGCTATAAGAGGTGGCAATAAATCAGCTGAAGGTGAAAGAAGGCTCTTGTGGAAAAGGAGATGTGGTTGGAAGGGTTACATGTAAAGCAGGGTTTCTGTGGAGAGTGGCTGGCATCTGTAGGCTCTTAGAAAAGGGTCCTAGATAAAACTGAATAAGGAAGAAAATGGTTCTGTCATGTAGAAGACCCATATGCTCAGGTCCTCTGTGAGTGGGGAAAAAATAAGCATCATTTATTTTCATGCTTGTAGCCAGGGAGAAATGGTCCCTTTTCTGCAGAAGGTGTACGTGCCAGGGACAGACATGCTTTCCAAATCGTCAGGAGAGTAATCTGGTAGAAAAGGAGTCAAGCACAGTCCCCTCTTGCTTAGCTTTGAGCTTGTTGGTTCAAATATTGCAAACTGCATAGCCCTGGTAAGGGAAGAAAACTTCCCCTTATTACCCCAGCTATGCGGTTTGCAATACTTGAACTATGCTGGCTGCTGAACTGCATTGCCTCATTGTGTGGATTCGAGAGTTGAGGTTTAACTCCAAGCTGGGGTGGCTACTCCATGTCTTCTACCCAAATTCCAGAGTTGAGAGCTCACTTGGGAAGTCCACGTGAGAAAGCCAGCACTATCACAATGTATGCCACAGTTGAGACCACCACTCACAGGGACAGCCTCAGCTGGCTTTCACCTCAGTAGGTTGGGTAAATCTGGTTTTCTTCAGTTACCAGACCTTTCTTCAGGATGGCAGAAAAGAGCTCAAGTGCCTGCAGTTATCCATAGGCTTGATTAAAGCTGCCCACAATCAGCCTGTCATTAATAAGTTAGATTTGGCAATGCTGATGTAGGCGCTGCCCTGGAACAGGAGATGACTAACTGCAGCCACATGGCTCATGCCCTTGACTTCTAATGACTGGTAAACCAACAGAATGTGTCAGCCCAGGAGCACAGGCACTGGGAATTTCTTCACTGACATCAACAGAGTCCAAATGTCCCTTTTGGATCTCTCACAAATATGTATGAAGCCAATTTAACTGCATCATTGTGGTTTGGGATACTGTCAGTGTTTCAGACGAGGTATTTCAGAGGCTGTGCATTTTTCTATTAAAGGGGAAAAGGGCTCAGTAGGATAAAGAAATAATGCACCCTGATCCTAGACCAAAGATGCCTTTTGTGTTGGTTGCAGTGAGGATGGAGAGAGTTCACACTCTCCCTTCTGGTGTCCTGTTCTTATGCTGCCTGACTTAATTGATTTACAGCTGTGGGATGGCTAAGGACGGGCCCTAGCTTTGCACGCCTGCTCTTTGGAACCTTTACATGCTGAGAAGTAACTATTTCACCTTGGCTGAAAATACTGTGGGAAGTACCACAGAGTCCTGTTCAAGATAATGGCTCCTCCATGTCCTCAAAGGTAATCTGGAGAAAGTATTCCATGATAGTTTGGAAGAAAAGGACCATCAAATTACAGACTTAATTCTGTTAATATTACCAAGCCATTTAATCTTTTTCTTCTTGCACAATGTGGACTTTGCACGCAATATTTTTCTTGACGGGCAACCGTCAGCAGGTTTTTTTAAGCAAACAAAAGTCACCAGATACAGAGCAATTTGTGATGACAGTGTACTGGAGTGAGACCTGGGGAATTTGTTAAAGGCAAAACCCAGTCAACTTGCTGGTTTGGTGCTGAGTGACAGAGAATGCGTTTGTTGCTCAAATCCAAAAAACAACAGTCCAACCAATGCGCGTGTGCATTCTCTCTCAACTTTGCAGACAAACAGTGACTGCCCAGCTGTTCCCTTTGCAGGACCTCCCCTGTTTTCCCAGTGCAAGCTATGCCAGGTATGGAGAGAAGTTCTTGCAAGCAGCTTTCTTTGGAATGCAGCAGGGAGCGACCTGTCTAAACCTTGGCAGTGTCCAGGGACAGCGAGGCAGCTCTGTGTGTGATCTGTGAACTCGGGGGACGTGAACAACGTGCTGTGGTGCTCAAGCCAGTCAGAACAGCAAACTCTATGTAGATAGTCCATTCATATATTGATTACTGAGGTCATTTGTGGCCCATGTTATGTTTGCATTCTTCATGTTGTTCATGTACAGGATGACAGGAGCCTTGCTTGTGTGGGGAACAGGTATCTCCAACAGGCATTGCTCTATTGAAAGCTCATGTTGTCTTCCCCACCAGTTTATTTCTTACTAAAAACACTCTCAGAATACCAGTGCCCTGCCTGGTTCTGTCCCCTCTTTCCACTTACGCTGATGAACAGAATATCCTGTTTCTTCATAAAGTGGGGAAAAACCTTAGGGACTTTCTTGAAAATTTACTTCACTATTTTACTTGGCCATTCTTCTGCTAGGATATCTGGTTACATCTCACTGATGACCCCAGAGATAATGAGAGTAATGCAAGATTATCAGCCTTGCTTTTTCTGTATCTTTTGGTGCTAGGCAATCAACAGAGAGAAATACGGCATGATTTTGGAGCAGTAGTGTTATTAAAAGAACCCAACAAACTACCTGATACCTATGAAGAGCATTACTCTCTAAACAACTTAAAGCTAGAAGAGATGCACTAGAATGAAAGCAGTCCAGGAACCTTGTTTCTTAACCCAGAATTTCAGTATGACTCTCACATTCTTGAGAGGGATCTGCTTTCTGTAGGAGGTGATAAGTGCAGGACTCCTTATGGAAAATAAGATCATGTATCCAGTCAAAATAAGGTCACGTAAACCAGTAGGTTGACTGGTTGAGAGGGGGAAAGCAAGAGGAAGCACGAAGCATATCAGCTCACAGATCATAAGTAAACACAGTTTTAAAAATAAATTTGTCTTGGCCTTAAACTGACAATGCTATGTATAATGTTTAACAATTGTAAAACCAACATACGAGTCCGCCACATTCGTATGTGAGAAAGGACAACTGTTTTAAGGAAAAGCATGAGCAAGCATCACTAAAATACACAGTGTGCTGCTGACACAGAAACATACTGTAAGTGCAGTAGAACTAAGTTTTGTCTGGGTGGGAACTTTTTTTTAATTCTGAGGCTCATATACCCACAAACCTCAAAGCCTGTGCCCTCAGATCTCTCCTGGTATAGGAATTAGCAAAGAATTGTATTTATTTGAGGCGAGGGGCACAGATGGTGCGAGTGACTTGTTCCAGGTAACATGTGGCATAGCAGAAGTTTGAACTGAGGTTTCAATTCAAGCTGGGAGGCCCAGGATGGAGGCACCAATATAATTTCTCCCCTGATCTGAACACCCCTGTTTCCTTCTATAGGTAGCAGAGTCCCCATCCCTGGGCCGAATTTCAGTTTTAGTTCAATGCAATTTCAGTGGGATGAGAAACATTTTTTTTTCCCCTGTTTAGTTCTGTGGATAAGCACGTCTTTCATTTTGAACACAACCTGCACATGCATGCACAAAATGAAAGGAGGCTTAACTTCAGGTTTATGCTGTCAGTTACTTAGTTCAGCGACCTCCGGGCTTTTTTGGGGGGAAAGCTCGGTTAATTCTGTGTATACCAACACTCTATTCCAGCTCTATTTAGATAACATGAGCTTGTTCCATTTTCTAAACTTGTTAGTCCCTGATTCCATGAAGATAGAACTCAGTGGTTGGGTTTTATTGCTGCATGGACTGAGAACAAACTGGGGTGGGGAGGGCAGCCACAGAATGCTTTGCCCAAATCCACAGGATGCCTTGACTGTTGGGATCTTCTCTCTTTTTTTTTCTTCTTTGTTGTTTTCCACTGTGATGTATGAAATCCTGTTTCCTCCCATTTCTTGTTCTACACCCTTCCTATCTGTTCCTGATGGGCAGCAACTAGAACGGAACAACACAAAGAGGATTGTTGTGGCTCTTATCTCTGTCAGGTTTCGCCAGAATCGCGCCCGGACTGTTTAGTTTGTAATACCAGTAGCAACTGCATGGCAGTGTCAAGAAGGAAGCCCAGGAAATGCTGCTGTAAAACCCCCCCCCAATGTCTGTGATGACTTCTTGAAAGTGTTTTAACAATTACAGAATCACAGAATGGCAAGGGTTGGAAGGGACCTCGGGAGATCATCTAGTCCAACCCTCCTGCTAAAGCAGGTTCTCCTAGATCATGTTACACAGGACTTCATCCAGGCGGGCTTGGAATATCTCCAGAGAAGGAGACTCCACAACCTCCCTGGGCAGCCTGGTGCAGTGCTCTGTCACCCGCAAAGTAAAGTTTTTCCTCATATTCAACTGAAACCTCTTATGTCTCAGTTTGTGCCCATTGCCCCTTGTCCTGTCACTGGACACCACTGCAAAGAGTCTGGCTCCATCCTTGTGACATCCACCCTTAAGATATTTGTACTTGTTGATGAGGTCCCCTCTCAGTCTTTTCTTCTTCAGGCTGAACAAGCCCAACTCTCTCAGCCTTTTTTCCTCATAGGGGAGATGCTCCAGTCCCTTTATCATCCTAGTTGCTCTCCTCTGGACTCTTTCTAGGAGTTCCTCATCTTTCTTGAACCGGGGAGCCCAGCTCCATTACCAAGAGCGTACTTGTACTAGAAGAATTGCTTTCCCCCTGTTTGAGAAAGCAAACAGGAATCACAGCACCTGCAAGGGTAGAACATTTAACAGGCTTTATGTAACTTTTTTTTTTCACAAAATAACAGCTAGCATTTTATTTTTGTTATTCCTTCAAATGTGAAATAGGCTGCAGCTCAAATGCATGCATGGCACTGCCATGGCTCTCTGATCACGTACATGTCAACAGATTGACTCAGAGTGCTATGAAATCTTAAGAATCTGAAACTAGGACTTATCATGATAATAATGTGTGGTTTCTAAGGAGCTTTTGCATGGCCTGTCTGGTGTCCCCTGCAGGGGTGAACATACAAGTGGCAAAAACTTATTCTTCAGTTTCTTACCAAGCAAATCAAACACAAAAATATTTCAGGTTTGGGGAGGTTCTGTTGGGATTTCTGAGGAAGCTACTGAAATTGGGTCAGTAATCAACCAGAAGCTTCATTGCTGTGAAGGATGGAAAACTGAACTGGTGCCTCTCTCTGTTCCTGTCCTACACATATGACCCTTGTTTTTGTGGTACGCAAATAACAACAAGTGTTCAAAACAGAGCTTTCCTGCAGCTGGACCATCTCATGATACAAAAAAAAAAAAAAAAACAAAACAAACCCAAAAAATTACCTGAGGTGATGCTGGCAAGCATTTCCCCTCTCAGTAGAGGGGCCTTCCTCTTTATAGGAAGAGGGAGTCAAGATTCCTGAGCTTTGTTGCTAAAATTGTTTCATTTAGGGGGAAAAAAAAATAGTTTTGGTAGTGCCAGCAACTCTGGCAATAGAAAACCCAATACAATTCATGTTGAAACTAAAAGATTTTTTTTTTAACATCTGGAGGGAATTTCGGGGTCTCAGTGGAGCCAGACTATTCTCTGGAGCTGCTAGGTCAGTTCTCTCTGTGTTTCTTGGGCCTGGTAAACTCAGCAGAATTCATTTTCTGTCTTCTCTGGTGTCAGCTCTTGTTTGTGCTGGGCTGCTCAGATTCTGCTTCAAGTACATGTGGTGGAGAAGGTGCCCTTGCAGTGGAAGACAGGCTTCCCCATCCCCAGATAACTTCTGGAAGGATGTGCTAATCACGTTTGTCAAAGGCACTGTTTCTTCTTGGTTTCTATAACCTTAATAAAGATATGAAGCATGAGATCCAAAGCCTGTGCTAGATTTCTTGTTTCAGTCACTCATGTTTTTACTGGTGCTGCCCACAAACCAGAGGGCTTCTTGCACTGAGAAATTCATCTTCATCTGTAAGACAACTGGCACCTAGGTTCTATAGAAACACTTGGGACTCTAGGAAAGTAATAAGGCTCCTAACTATAAACTAATAAATAAAGGTCCACATAAGGTAATAAGTAGAATGAAATTCTACTTAATTTAAAAGTGAGCTATGTATCCGTAAATCACTTAAAATGTGAAGTCTTACTGAGGAACCACCAATATTAAGAACATGAATGTGGCCTTATGAGAAAATAAACTAGTTTTCATAAATTTCAGAAGAAAAATGGAGCCTTAATTTGTAAGATTAAGTAGGGCAAAACTTGGAATACTGAGATCATTCCAGTATCACATGGCAGAGTTCCAGACTAAAACAAACTGGATGTTAATCCTGATGTGTGCAGTGCTCAGTGGTTTGAATTAAAAAATAATCCAGGAGGAGCCTCGAAGTCACTTTTGTCAGCAATAAAAATGTTTAGTTTTAAAACTGGGATTTAAAAAAAAATTATGAAAACTGATTTTTCTCAAGAAACAGTTCTGTGAGTTATTTAGGCAGGAAGTCTTTGGGTCTCCATGCTCAAAATATCTCTTTACCTAAGAAGCTGCAGCTGTTTGTTCGGTGAGAATATTCCTTCAGGTACCAGCTGAGGCTGTGTTCAGTGTAATTTTGACATGAGCTGTCAGAAAAGGGGAAAAGTCATCCAGGACAAATTTCAGAACTGTTTCTCCCCTGCAGGATATGAAAACTCTTTGGAGAAAACTTACCTTAAGACTTAAGCAGTGTGAGAACATTCATTGCCATGTGCTGCTGTTTAGGGGAATTTTGAGGAATGACATGATTAAATCACTGAATGAAAGCCGGATTTTAAAAAGGCACATGCAAATGTTTGTACTGGAAAAAACTGAACTGACTCTAATTCTGGCCCCTCACATTTTTTCAGCCTTGCAGGAAGCAACTGTACAGAAACTGTACAGTTATTGACTGATATCCAGCCTGTGGTGTGGAGAACTTTAAAAGGCTAAGAACGTGATACCAGCGCTTGCAAAATGCTTGGATTTTTTTCCCAAAAGGAGGTATCTTAACTGAAGCCATAAGAAAGTTTAAAACAATGTTCAAAGGCAAATTAACTGAAAACAAAGACAGAGAAAACATACCACGTTAAATCCTTCTGATTTTACTGATGGCTCGCAGAACTTGAGATGGGTCATCTTGAGAAGCAAGTACCCCCGCTGAACAAATATAGGGTGACAATTGATTTTGGGCCAAGTGAGGATCCCTGCCTGTAACCTTGTCCTTTTACATGACAACAAACTTGTCATGCTTATGGAGCATCATTAAACAGCCCACTTGTCCTGGAAGGTGTGCTGCCTCTCAAACCGTACAGCAGTTAACTGCAGACAGTTGGGGGTTTTAATACTCAGCTCTGGGGCAGAGAGGCCAATGTAGAAGCAGCATTTCACAAGGTGTTGTTGGCTGCTCTCCTACATGCGGCAGATTTAGGATATTACCAATTGCCAAGGGGGTTTTGTAGCCCATCACTGGCTGGAATTCTCTCCCCAGGCAATGTGGGGAATTTGAATACATAAGGCATCTGCACAGCATCTTGAAGTAGTGAGGCAAATACATTCCTCACTCGAAGAAGGTGACATTGCCCAGTGTTACTGTATAAAAGGAACCATCATTACAAAGCATTTCTGGATGTTTCATCCGGATTTATTGTGTTTGGAAAAGCTCAGTAATACCAATGCAAGGAACAACAGAAATGAGACATTGTATCTGATTATGCATCTTGTATACTGAATTAGAACAATTAGGAGATTAAAAGTGAGCTGCTGAAGTACTGTCTCTTACAAGATCTCCCATGTCTTTGGGCTTCTCTGTGATGGCAAAGCATTTGTAAGAAGGGGAGGAATTCCACAGGGCACAGTGGTTCGGAGCAGGTGGGTTGTTAGCCCACACGCGAATAGACAGTGCACTCCTTTGAGGGGTCGTTCTTCTGTACCACTTCATAGTTGCAGATTTGCTTGTTGAAAATGAGTTTACAGTTCTCTTTGTCATAACCAACAGGAGTATGAAAGCTGTCATTGGCAAAGAGAAAGCAAATGTTAGACTGAGAGCAATTAAAGATTCAATACTTCAGTGGTTCAGTGATTATAGCTCAAATTAGTGCTGAGTGAGATACCTCTGAAGCTATGGCTAAGACCAGCCTGGCTAGCTGGAGTGCCACACAGCTACAGCTTCCAGGGCCTCCAATGATTCCTTCCTGCACTGCGCTGTGTGGATGCACCAGTAGGCTCAGCGCTAGCATAGGGGTTTCTCGCACAGCACTCTAATGTGTGACATAAGCATGGTCTCGGCATGTTTTATCTTTTCCATTCATTTTTCATTATTGCCAGTTTGCTCAGAATGTGGTAGATGTTTCCTGACAGACTGAGTGTCACCTGAGCAAAGGTGATCATCATAATCAAGCCATTTTGGCCCTTTGACGAGGCTGGGTAAGAGGAAAGGAGGATGTTGGAGATGGATACTTCAGAGCAGTCTTGTCACTCTAGGGTCGGCATGAGCACTGGAGAAAAGCATCTCTGGAAACTGATTCAGATAAGCCCTTTAGTGGAGCTTCACTTAAGTCCCTTATGGAATGAATTCCTTGCTACCTCCACTTTCCCTGCTAAGGCAAGACTTAACTGCAGTGTAAGAGGGGTTCACAAGTTGCTAAAAATTAAAGGCAAGCACCAACTGGATGTGTCTGGAAGGGCCTGTGTCCACTCCCAGACAGCAGAAAGTGAGCCACGGATCCAAACGATCAAGACCTACACATGGATTGCCCTAGCTCTGTGGTGAGGGTGAAGAAAGGCTCTCTTGTGGCCTTAGAAACTTATTTATTCCCAGCAAATGGAAAGCTGTGATCTTTCTGCGGGCAACGATGCTACCAAGAAGTTCAAACTTACAGGGAGCAGCAACGCATTGTATCTCGGCTGCAGCTGCATCGGAAGCAATTATCTGTCCTTGCGATATCTCCAAAGGGGTATAGTTTTCCATCCAGGGTACAGCCTGCATAAGACAGCAGCAAAAGAAAATGCGTTCTTTAAGCCTCCACATAAAGGCTGAAAAGTTTAAAAGTGATTACAAGTTTTCTGAAAATGTTGTGGGGTTTGGGGGTGCGGGTTTGTTGTTTTGGTTTGGGTTTTTTTAATAGTGAAGTAGAAGTAATTTTGTTCTCCAGGTTATTACATGGACTATTTTGAGAGCCTGAACTGGTTTCTTATTCACTTGTTGGAGACAGTTTCAGTGTGACAGATCTGGCATGAACATGAGCATCCAAACAGCCAGGTCTGCCACCTGGCACCATACTTTATTCGGAATGACTTCTAACTCCAGCATCAGCTCCATGTGCTGTAATAGCAATAGCAACCCACCATCAACAGCAATAATAGTGCTGCAACCATACCCAGCCCAGGGGAAGACTTTGGATTTCCCTACTTTTGGAAAGTTGGTGCTGGAGTCTCCTCTTCATGTCTTTCTGACATCTCCCCTCTCCCTTGTATATTGAGCCCTTCCTGGCAGCTCCGCATCGAGCTGAGCCGCCACAGAACAACCAAGTGAGAGGAGCTTCCCTGTCCTTACCTTGGTCAGACTCCCCTGGCTTGTTCCTTTTAGAAAAGCAGTGTGCATCACCCAGTGTCACTATGATGCCCATTGCAACAAGGAAAGCCAGAAAGCTCTTCTGTAAAAGAGACACAGAGCCCATGGCTTAAATTTAATTCCACTTCCATTATCTTTGTTTTAAAACGCTAGATCGCTGAACCTGTAGCAGAAATTAGAAATAACCTTATGTGTACATAAAAATGATGGAAAATGGCATTCTAGATATTTCACTGCATCGATGGCTTTTTCCTTTAGGTGGGAAGAGACAAAATAATATGACGTAAATATGTCAGCAGCATCACTCCTTGATGAAGTCCAATCTCTAGAAGTCACAAAAAGCTTCAGTAGTATTATACGCTTGAAAGCCCTGTCAAACTCTTATTAGTGCTTTATTTATTGCATCTGAGTCAGATTTAGCTACTTCTCCAGCAAATCACTGTCTATATAGCACCCCTTTACTTTACTTTTGGGGTACAGCAATTCCTCCAAATTTGGCAGTGGAGTGGAGATCTCAGACCTAGTTATATTCCAATAAGTTTTTATGAAATAGGTGGCTGGGTAGAGAAAAGAGACACAATTTAGTGTGTTATGGCAAAATTCCAGTGCTGTATAATCTGCTTAGCAGCATGTGAGCCATCTTGTCAAACCATGCACACACAGGTCAGGACATGTCACAGGACATCCTGCTTTTTGCCCAGTGGTGGCAACAGCTAAACATCTGTAAGAGCTCTTCAGAGATATCTGCTGGGACCTGCTGAACAACCAGGACTTTTTTGAAAAAGCTTGCATAACGTTGTAATGGTAGTTATATTGGGGTGGAGGGACTGGAGAAGCATGGGAGAGCACAGAGTTATTTTGATGGGTTGCTGAAGCTGGATAACTTAAGGCAAAAGTTTAGGAATGGCCAGAGACTGAGAAGCAGTGGAGGAAGTTAAGGAAATTTTCTTGGTAGCACTAGCAGATTAACACGAAAGCATTGTAAAATGAGTAGATCTTTCCAAGTTACTGTGCTGAAATCCAGAGGCTGTGACTACTTGAAAATGGGGTGTAAAATAGCAGAAATAGCAGTGAGAGGCTTTGTTTTTTGGCAGCTCTGCTGTCTGCCTTGGGTTACTTGAATCACGAATGTCAAAAGACATTGCAAGGTCTTGAACCTCAGGCAGATACTGAGCCAAGGGGCTCTTCTGTCTGCTGTGGAAAACACTTGCTATTTTAATCCTTGATGTGCTGCTTTATTACGGGGCTGAGGGACATTTATGGTGTAGTAAAAGGGAGGAGGAGGGTCTATAGAGTTGGTGTAATGCTTAATTTCCATAGTGGTTCTGTGATTTGGAGTGCACACACAGAATCACACAGAAATTCAAGGGTTGGAAGGGGCCTCAGGAGATCATCCAGTCCAACCCCCCCTGCTAAAGCAGGCTCACTCAGAGCAGGTTGCACAGGACATTGTCCAGGCGGGTTTTGAATATCTCCAGAGAAGGAGACTCCACAGCCCGCCTGGGCAGCCTGTTCCAGTGCTCCGTCACCCTCAAGGTACAGAAGTTTTCCCTCATATTCAACTGAAACCTCTTATGTCTCAGTTTGTGCCCATTGCCCCTTGTCCTGTCACTGGACACCACTGCAAAGAGTCTGGCTCCATCCTCGTGACATCCACCCTTAAGATATTTGTACTCGTTGATGAGATCCCCTCTCAGTCTTCTCTTCAGGCTAAACAAGCCCAGTGCTCTCAGCCGTTCCTGAGGCTTTGGGGTAGAACAGAACCAGTTGCCATGCTGAGGACCATAGCCAGAATGAGAAGTTAAGAAGAAAGATGGAAACTCTTAAACTGTGCTATTCTGTGGTGCCTGGCCAAAGGAAAATTGTCAAAGCAACTCCTGTTCCATGAAGTTGTAGGATGTAACATTGCAGATGGTCTCTGCTGAGGCTCTGCGTGCGTTTGGCATGGGTCTGTGGGGCTATCTGTGCTGTGCAGCTATCCAGGGCTTTGTGAGCTCAGGGAATCATGCCTTTCCATAGAGGATCTCAACAGCTTTGGGATACTGCTTGCTGTACATTAGTCATCCATCTTGAGTTTGGTGGTGGCTTTCCTCCAAACTGGTTCAGGTGTTTGCAACAGCACAGGCCAGTTCTACCAGAGGTCTTACTGCTGCCATCCATGTCTTTATAGAAAAGACTAAAATCTTTCTTTTGCTGTGCTGGGCTGTCTTCTGTGAATGTTTCATCCTTTATTTGCTACAACATTTGTCCTTATCTTGCTATTCCTAGAAATGCCAGTCAGATGAACTTGGGTATACTCCTCTGTCTAAAGACCGAAGTTTTAGACCTTCCACCGAATCTAAACAGAAACAGAAGGGGAAGTCTGTGGTGTCTAATTGCTGCCTGATCTGGCCTTACACTGTAATGACTGAAGGATATGTCAGCTAAGCCACAGGTAGTTAGCAGTAAAGGGCACAGAGGGTATCCAACAGATAAGAAAGCACTGGCAGAAACAGTGTCCTTTATTAACAATGGCAGAGATTATTACTGTTACACTGACGCCAAGGGCTCTTAATTAAAAATCAGAGCTGTGTTGTTCTGGGTGGTCTGTGAGCGAGGCACTTCAAGGAGCTTTTTTTTTTTTTTTTGCTTGTTTGCTGTCTTAAAAAAGGGATGCCACCAGCCATCTTGCAAAACAGAATCTTCCAAACTGGATTTAATGGCCTTTGAAAGTGGGTGAATTAATGTGGAATGAGATACCAAATCATTTTGTTCAACTAAGTTTTGTCTGAGTATAAACAAGCCCTCCAGAAAGCTTAGGCAGAGAAAGAAGTAGATGATAATTTCTCCCTTTATTTAGGAATCTACATATATTACAGACACTACTGCCTCTTCTGTAAAACTTAGGCCTTTCCGAAGATTGTCATCAGAGCTACTAATTGATGTCTGTACCTTTGGGGATTACATGAGCATAAATTAGAGGAAAACTGGGCCATAGGGCTTTGTCTATCTAGTTAGCGTTACCTAACTGTTGATTCAGATTCTGCAAACACACACTTCTGGAGGCTCGAAGAGCTGAAACAGGGCACAGCCTGATAGCTCAAAAAAGAAATGTAGACAAAATATGCTTTTAATTGTAAAGGGGCTATATTAAACAGTATTTCACATCTATAGGTTTTGAAGGCATGTTCACAAAATTCTGAATATTTTCACAAACATTTCTGAGGAAATAATAACAGCAAGTGAAAGTCCAAGAGATATATGTGTACAATTTCTTGAAAAGAATTACAAAACAAAGAACAAAATTCACAATAATCTTCACAAAGGTGTCTTAATTTCTTTGCATCTTGCAGGTCTTCTAATAGAAAATATCCACATTTAAAAATATATAACTAGGTGATTCTCTTAAATATCCTTCTTTTGCAGTTTTAAAGCAAATAGCTATCTGTATCCTCATTTAAAAAAGAAAAATCTAAACCTTTCACTTACCATCGTGGAATGTTTGGCTTCCAAAGAACTCCAAGTCTCCAGAAGAACTCTGCAAATGCTTTATGTGGAATCTGAGAGCAAATATTTTATGGTGCCTTTATGTTGAGCAATTCAAGCCTACTCAACTCAAATGCAGTTATGTTGAAATTTCTGGAGAAATCACTGACATTTCACCAGCTGGCAATGACAAAATGTTTGATTGTGTAGAGCACTGACCTGGGTAAAGGGTTGAACCCAGAGCTTTGGATTCCTTAGAAGCATTATGATGAGAAATGCCTTTCTGATGAAATGCAAGCATTGATGGCTAAGCCGTAGGTAGTATCGTATGGTTAGGTGATTTTTAGCTGTGGCAGGAATGCATGCTGACCATTTCTGCTGTCAGTGGGCTGGAGTATGCTTAGAGAGGGAACTTGGTATTAATAGCTTAGGGAGCTTTGGCCAGACCTTTGCCTACTCATGTTTAATGCTGTGGTGTGCACTGTAAGATAACCAAAGGTCCTTAGCCATTGCCAGTAGGAAAACCTCTTGATATTCAGATCTTAGTCAAAGCTGGATCACATTACAACATTTTTCTTTCTCATCAACTAAAATAAGAATTTCCTCTCGAATCAAAAGCCTGCTGTTGCTCCTGTGGGACTGTTCAGGCTTTGACCTGAATAACTGCGATAGAGTATATGATCACTTTTATATGTGCAAAACACTTTGACAAGCAGTGATAAACTTCAGAGTGCTAATTGAACACTGCTTTCTCTTGCTCCTGCAACCTCTTTTTTGAATGAAGTAACAGACTGCGTCTCTACCTATGTTTCAAAAAGAAATTGTTGCAGATGCTGGCAAGCAATTCGAAACTTGTTCCTGTGGGAGATTCATCACCAGCTATAGGAAATGTGGCATATAGTTTTAAAATCACACTTAGAAACTTTGTACAAATAAATCCAATAGAATTTGGCTGTACTATAATATAAATAATTTTGGGCTTTTTTTTTTTTCAGAGTAAATTAAACAGAGTTGTAAATACTTTGGAATGGTGGCAAGAAAAGCGGTCATTCATTTCCTCCTATGCTCTATGTATTTCTGAGTACTAATAATAGTTACTTTGGGGGTTGGATGTATTCAATCCAAAGAATTCAGGAGGAGAAAAAAAAAGTTTAAGTACATCACATGACATAATTCCATGACCTTCTTGGAGGAAATGCTGAAGTTGAAGTCTGTGCAGTTTTGATAATTCTTTAGTAAGAAATACATAATTCATAGAAAGTTACTAAGCATTCAATTTTACAGACTATACACCTGAATTTTTTTGTTCTGATATAATCACGACCTGTTTTAAAACTTTCATTTCACGAAAATTGTTTGTCATTGAGAAAATTCAATAAATTTCCTTTCTCATCCTTTCCTTACAGCATGCTAGATAGTAGTACTTTATCATCAAAATCTTCCTCTGAGAATCATAGAATCATTAATGTTGGAAAAGACCTCCAAGATCATCAAGTCCAACCATCAACCCAACACCACCATGCCTATTAAAACATGTCCCAAGGTGCCACGTCTACACGTTTTTTTGAAAGCCTCCAGGGATGGTGACTCCACCACCTCTCTGGACAGCCTATTCCAATGCTTGACTACTCTTTCAGTAAAGTTCAGTAAAGTTGGAACCTCCCCTGATGCAACTTGAGGCCATTTCTTCTTGCCCTATCACTAATTATTTGTGAGAAGAGACCAACTTCCCTGCTCCTGCTGGCCACACTATTCCTGATAAAAGCCAGGGTGCCATTGGCCACCTTGGCCACCTCAGCCCACTGCTGGCTCATGTTTAACTGCCTGTCAACCAGCATCCCTGGGTCCTTTTCCACCGGACAGCTTTCGAGTCACTCTTCCCCAAGCCTGTAGCATTGCATGGGGTGGTTGTGACTGAAGTGCAGGACTCTTGGCGTTGTTAAACCTTATATAACTGACCTTGACCCATCGATCCAGCCTGTCCAGGTCCCTTTGTAGAGCCTCCCTACCCTCGAGCAGATCAACACTCCTGCCCAATTTGGTGTCATCTGCAAACTTAGTGAAGGTGCACTCAATCCCCTCATCCAGATAATTGATAAAAACATTGAACAGAACTGGGCTCAGAACTGAACCCTGGGGAGCACCGCTTGTGACTGGCCACCAACTGGATTTAACTCTGCTCACCACAACTTGTCTGTGCTTACAGTATCAAGTCAGCTTATGACTTCTATCAGGTAAGTACGGTGGTTTCAGTCCTCAGTTGTGTAGCACAGATTTCCTTTCATTCCTGTAACCCATTTCTGAACAATCTCCAATCTGAGAGTATCTCGTTTCAAATCCGAGTGTAGAACAAGGTATGAAAGGTTGTTAGTGTTGTGAAAATGACCCCAGATACTATGAAGGATGTAATGCCTTTCCTGTATGTACATCCAGGGATCACATCTGCTGTCTTAAGCACCATATTGTTCTAGATACAAAAGATTTGCTTTCCATCCCTAAATTCTTCTCAGGGGCACTGTTGTTAATATAGATTTTATGTTTTACAGAGTTTTAAAAAATTCATATTCCTAAAAAATTTCAAAAAAAATCTCTAAAACATGGATTAAGTAAACACGGTTTATTTCACCAGCAAGAAGACCTGACTTAGTAATTATTTGTCACATTAAGCATTGTTTTCAAACTCTGTCAGCAATGATTTTATATTTTTCTCCCAGATTACTTGATACAAGGGTTTCATACAAGGAGAGAGTAGAGAAACTATAGACAATGTGCACCAACTTACAGCTTGCACCAGTTTTACAGCATTCCCTTCCCTTCATCTACCATGTCCAGGCTTTTCTATCCCCAGGTCACCCTGGGCTTGACAGGAAATTTTATGCCAGGCCGTTTGTGGGTTTTGATAGAGAGCTTAAAGCACGATTGGTTTTGCTTTCAAAGCACTTGTTAGGCAGAACACCTTATTCTTCTGCCAATGAGTTCTTGATAAAGATACTGGAGCCCTGCCAGCTGTCCTGCTGATTGTCTGCTGGTAGGCTGACACTCCTCTGAGTGCCTT